>MVGT01004387.1:119335-166815 GCA_002174775.1 Macleaya cordata
TACGGAGAAGACGTGAGCCATTCGGGTTGTGCGCACAATCCCTTAAGTTTTTTAGTTTTGTGAGTTTGAGGCTTGCCGTGGTTTTGTTTTAAGGAGTTAATTTTGAATATCTAAACTACCCTTATGTGTTTTCAAATTGTCTATTCTTAACTATTTTGTTTCTAGTAAATGATGACGTGGCGGAGAGAAAAAAATAAAGTTTTTAACTTCAAAAAGCTATAACTTTTAATTTATAAATCAGTTTTGGATAAAATTTATATTTTTAGAAAGCTTTTTTCAAGATCTTCAAAATGATCAGACAACAATACTAAATTCAAAAAAAAAATTTATAATCCGACTGTGCAAACCCAGATTGCATACCCAGGTGAGATGCAAGTTATAATTTGCATAGCTTATTTCCCTCAAATTTGAGCATTTGCACTTTTGTAAGCTTATATGTATATCAAATTTACTTTCTTTTGATGTTCATTGATGTATTTTTAAGCCTAAAATGCATAGTTGAAAACCTAGTAAGTACGCAAGTTGCAATTTGCATGGCTTATTTTTTAAAATTTCAAGTTTCTGCACTTTTTTTTAGCCTATATGCATTTTGCATTTGCTTATTTTGATGCTCAGTAAAGTATTGAAGTTCATAGTAAGCATATTCAAATGTAGGAACTCATATGTGTAAAATTAACTATTATATGCAAATTATAATTTGCATACTAGAAATTGTATGCAGATATGGGTTTGCATACGCTTTGTGCTTAGAATTTTTTTTTTTTTTTTTTTCGAATTTGGTATCCATGACTGATCTTGTTTGAAAGATCTTAAAAAATGCTTTACAAAGATATAATTTTTGCTCAAATCCGATTTATATTTTAGAATTTATAGTTGTTTTAACGTTAAAAAGTAATAATTTCTCTCTCTGCCACGTGTCAAAAGGAAAATCAGTTGGAGGAGCTTTCCGTCTTTTTACGTACGCTAACATACGCCATGGCCTAAAAAATAAACGGTTGTCCTCCCCGCTACTTTTTTTCTCTATGCAAGGGTGTACCACCTATTTTCTAATTATTATTTTGATAAGCAAGTTGCATGGTTCTTTTGTTCGGTCAAAATCAGAGCCACATATCCCAGTTTTAGATACAGATATTTTGGAACCGGACTTCTTTGTAGATGTTTTTCTCCCTTATTACTTTCTGACATCTTCTTGTTTGTTTTATAAAAACTCATATATCTTAGTATTGGAACTAAAATATCCGATATTCGACCAAAAAAAAGAACCGATTAACTCAGTTTCAGATTGAACTAGTCGAGCATGGGACATTTTATTCTTTTGGTAGGCAAAACCTTATAAGAACCAAGAACCGTTAGTTTTGAATCAGATTTGTGTTCAATAGTATTAAACGATGAGATCGAAGATGGAGAGGATCGAGCTCAAGATCTTGACAAATCAGAGATTTATCTCCAAGAATTAGAAGATATACATTATCCAAGTTTTCAAGATTAGAAGATATCTTGCATAAGATTGTTTTTTATTATTTCTAGTTTGTGTTAGAATTCTTAGGGTACAAGTATTTCTATTTATGTCATCATCTACACTATATTAAATAACAGTGTTATTTATGTAATTCATCATCAACTTGTAATCATAATCAATAGGCTTTTTTCGTCTCGGATGTAGGTCGACAAGAACTACGTGAAATCTCTCGCGTCTCTTTTATCTGTCTCGTTATAACTAAAATAACGGAGAACGACTAAAACACCAAAAATTTAGAAATACCTGTCCAAAAACTCCATGAACTTTTTGAAATAGCTAAAACCCCCAAAATTCTCAAAATTAGATGTATAGACGTATTTGCCCTTATTAGATAAAAAAGAAACTAATTTTGACCAACTCTTAAATTTGGTAATAGGATATATTGAAGCATTTAATTTAGATAAGATATTAAATCTTTCCTAAAATATTTTTTCAATTAGATCATGCTTAAATTAACCTAAGTTTTTTTTCCTAATTGAGATTTTCAAATTCTGCCTATTATAGTTATAACTTTTGTTTACAACACTTTTATGAAGTCATTTGCTTAATTTTATGGCTCATTTTTTGCCAATACAAAATTCTAGAATTAATTAACAAAAATATAGTTAGTACAAAATGACTTAAAAATGTAAAATATTTTTAGCATATGCATAAAAATAAAACAAACGAGTCTAAACAATTTTTGCACAAACAAAAATATGAAACAACGGAATTTTTATTTTCGTAATATAAAATACAAAAATTATAATACATAAGCAAAAATTAATTTGTCAATGAAAAATTTTAAAAATTACAGAAACATAGAGTCAATGCAAAACGATTGATATGTGCAAAAATTTTGCAATGTTCAAACGAAGTGTAAATAATAAAGCTTCCATTTAAAGATGAAAGTGGTTAAAACGCATCTACCTTTAAAAGTCCTCATTATTTCATGTTCAAATGAGCAAAAATTATTTTTGCACTACAAGAAAAATCAAACAACGAATTTTTAAGTCAATCAATATAAATTGCAAAAATTGTAATGCATAAAAAAAAATTTAATTTGATCGTAGGAGAAATAAAAAAAACTCAAACACAAATATGATTCGTAACAAAAAAATGAGAGAATGGTCTTTTTTATTCATAAAGCACTAGTGGAACCATTGTTTTATTAACAAAAAAAAGTGAAATCAAAATGTTTTTCTCTTTATCTTTTGGGTTAGAAAATAACAATAAATATAGTAGTTTAGAGAAGAAAAAATCTTTAAAATATTAAGGAGATAAAAATAAATTTAAACAAAATAGGAAACTAATTAATTCAAAATTGTCAATTAAACACCAATTAAGGAATAGAATCTTATTAAGATATTATTCTCTAATTAAAAAATGGTAAACCCGGAATTAAAAAAAAAAAAGAATTATTGACTAGTGGGGTAAACAGAAATTTTATCCCTTAAAAAGTATAAAATGGTAAAATCAAAAAAAAATAAAGGAATTTTAGCTATTATGAAATGTTTGTGGATTTTTTGATATTTGACAGTCAAAAATGGGGTTTTTGAGCAAAATTATGTTTAGATTTCTCTTAATCTAACAAATGGAAACAAATTTTGTGACATAACTAAATTCACGTAGAGATTTATTAAGACCCATAAGGGGTTGTTGAGCATTTTGACCAGATTTTTTTTTTCGATCACTAGTTCGGTCACCCGATCTCATGTCTAGCTTTGAATGGTTTAGTTAGTTGAACTTCAACAATATGTAGGGCATTCAAAAAAGAGGTCCACAATCCATATACAAAGTTCCCTATTTTTTTTTTTAGGAAGTTTTCGTTCTCTAAAGCTTAAAGTTTCCCTATAAAAAACAAACAAATACAATAAAACTCCATACGAAAGTTTAGGTGCATGTGCATATAAACTTTTATATGGAGTTCAGTTTAATTCCAATATTCCACGCACCTGAGCAGTGGGTTATATATATAGAGAGAGATAAGGACGCTTCTATTTGGATTGACCAAATGCCATAAGCATAGGTGGCATTGAACCGTCGGTCCAAAAAACTTTTTCATATATACAAAGGGCAAAAGTTACTTGCACCCTATTTATCTATTTAAATCGCTCACAAAAAGGTTGTCCCAACAGTAGTTTGAAAGAGCGTGTAGTTTCACTTAAAATGTTAGACGTTAAATTGATGATGATTACAAAGTACTTCACCTCATCTCGTCTCCCCCACCATCTTACAAACATCTAGTTACACACTTGATGAATGATTAAGTATTCTACTGAACTGAGAAAAGCATATATATGAAAAAGGTGACAAGTGCGACCGACCGATAACCATTCTTAAGATGTTGGTTTTGTTGTGAGTGAGAAGAAAATGAATAAGTATAATAAATATTCTATAATAGATCATTTATTGGAATTTAAACAATTTGTGTAATCTTAGACGGGAAATGAAAAGAGTGAAATGGCTGTGCCACTGGACCCATAAGTCGGTAATATTAGTGTTAAGGTTTTGATTCGCATTGCAATGTTTTTTTATAGCAAAATTTAATCACTTCGAAAAAGTACACTACATTCATCCCCTAATCCAATGCTTTCTTCTGTGACGTGACAGCAGCTCAAGATTTATCAAATTCAATGCCAAGTCTTAAATATTCTCTGAGTCTCTAGCTGCAACGTGGAGTAGGGGGTGGGCAGTTGGGGAATATGGAGTTATGAGTATGAATGAGATGAACATCATTTTTCTCTCACGTACGTACTAGCTGATATATCTATCAGTTACCCAATTAAAAGGGTGAAGTGCATTAAATGGTGTTTGTCTAATAATATATATTGAAGAAGAAGAAACGGAAATACTCTTTTCAAGTACAGAAAAATAGAAAAATAATTATTTCTTTTAAAATGATTTTTTATCTTCTGAACTAATAATAGATAAATTATTTGAAATTATTTGAAAGGGGTGATCTGAAATATTTTAATTAGAGCACACAACTTATATATTAGAGCTCGGTGGCTATGGTTCTATTCGAGATATTGTTGAGCCAAGTTTGGGAGACTATTATTCTAGAACTAAACTTGACTAATTTAGAAATTGTAGCTGAAATATCACGGTTGATACAATTAATTACAAGCAAAATATTCAAAATATTTAGAATAACACATCCATACTTCTCCATCCAATACCTACACTCTTTTGTCTCTCTATTGATTTTTTTTAATACGCTCATTTTTTATTTTTGTTAAAAAAAAACTATCAAGTGAAAAGGCATCATATTTTCTTTATTTTGGCTCGTGATATCTATGGCATTGGCAATTGATAAGGGCACTTAATTTTGGGGTCAACCACAATCAATAATAGTTAACTGAATTTATTATATGTTTTAATAAAGTCTATCATCTTTTAGTCAAATAATAAAAAAATCTAGGTTTTCTATTGTTTAATGCTTTCCTTCCCACTCCATCAATCTAACGAATTTTTTTGCCTACTTGTTCTGTATCACAACTCCAAGCACATTCAACCTCATTCTACTCCAGTATTCCAAACATTGAATCTCACCATTTGGGAGTCTTATATGGTATGAAATAAACTCTACCATTAATGGAGAAGTTTTTTACAAAAAATAAATTTGGTGAAGACATTAGATCATCAAACCCTATCAAAGATCGAGAAAAAAAAGTATCACAAAGGTGTCCACAACTTGTTTTTTATTTTGTGTTTAGTTGATTTTAATGAATTAGGATATGTGTATCCGATTTGTTAATGTTTTTAGATGAATTAATTAGTAGTTTAACAACCGTCAGAATTCTGACGTTGTCGTGGATTAAATAGCATAATTCTCTGGTTATTTATCAGAATTTAGTTTTATAAACTTTTCTAGAATCGTGACATCTTTATCTATTTTTAACTAAATTTTTAGAACTTTTCGATATCGTTTGATACAACTTTTAACTTAAAGTTAGTACTATATTTCTGAAAAACTGTATTTTTTACAGATCATCTTTATTTAGGTCATATTTTCATAGATCTCTGTTTTGAATTTAAGTTTCTTGAAACATAAATTTAGTTCTTCGAGTCTAATTTCACCAGAGATTCTGTTTAAATAATTTGGAGTTTTATATTGAGAAAAAATATTTGTTTTACTGCGACTCACGCAAAATAGCCTTGTCTAATAGACCTATGTTTTTTCAAACTTTTTTTATGTAAACTTGTTCAATAAATTTCTGAACCTATTTTTGAATGAAAATAAACTTCCTTACCTTTTCATAAAATTTTAGTTTGTTCAATTCCTTTATTTGGATTTATCACAATGAATTTTTAAAAGCATTTGACTTGATAATGATAGCCCTTAATAGTAGTCTTTAACATCACTAAGTAGCCCTTAAGTTAAGTGTCTTTTATCGTTTGCCGCACGAGTTTTGTTTTGTTTTGTTTTTAATCCAAACGCGATCTTTCAAACTTGGGATTCTATCATATTGTCTACCAGTAAAACGCGTCATCAATCATGAATGTACATTTGAATGAACAAGCCTTGATACGTACGGTTTCTTGCCCTTACAGAGTTCCAACTTCCAACTATATTATGCAACTTTATTAAGGCTTTGATTTTCTTTCAACGTGCCCATCTGCGACCATCATGCTCATGTGAGCTGTCTAACCTTCAAATATTTATCCAGTTTAAATTAATTTGATTTTTTTAATGTGATTGCATGAAATACCAAAAATAATAAAGACCAATTTCTTGTGCAGTATATGTAATTATGTATAATGCTTAATAATTAGAATCGTAGTATAGGAGTGACGCTACCGCTTCGAAACTCGCGCTCCCACTTTGAACCACATTTTGATGCTTCGAAAGTAATTTTGAACTAGGGACGCTTTTTAACTTGCCGCTCCAACGCTTTCGCTCCCCCTCTCGTTACATAGGTATAACATATATTAAACAAATTTTTTTTTTTCGCATCTTAAGTAGCTAGCAATATCATAAAAAGAGGGATTATTTAGGGCAAAACGCTACCATTTTTGCTATAAACTATTATTTCTCCTCTCAATCCTCCAATCTCTTTTTTTTGTGGTTTTTTTAGATGAGGGACTATTGCTCAAGTTACAAAAAGGCTTAGATACACCACAATAGGTGTGTGAGAAGCACATAAACTGCCTGAAACTTTATCTCTAACAGAAGTTATCATCAATAGACTGACACAGCAGAGGGCACCACCAACAAGTGCACGAAAGGGCACCACAAACGAATGCAGGAAAGGGCACTACCAATAGGCGCAACAACTTTTTTATTTAAAAGTACCTATATACATACATAATAAATTACATGGATTTATACTCAATCGTAATACTACAACCAAAGAATTTCAAACCCATTACCTCCAAATACAAAGAAGGGATGCCAACCACCCGAACAAGTGGGTATTGGCACTCCTCCAATCTCTCTACTTTTTCTTCTCTAATCTCTTTTTCTAGATCTTCAAATTTTGAGAATCCCTATTGTGCCTGTCCATCCTCTAAATTCGAATCTGAAATAGGGATCTTTGAAATTTGAGGATCGTTGTTATATTCAACTCCTTTGGAGCCCCTCTTCTTGTATGAAAAAAATCAAAGAGTTGTATGACAATCTTTACAGTGAAAAGGTGAGAACATACTAACTCGATATCAAATTGTTTCAAAGATTCTAATCTCTTAAAAAATTTAGGGTGTTGTTAAAGGGGTTCCTCAAAATGTTGGGGGGATGGACAAGTTAAATGAGATTTTAGTCCAAAATCACCTTTTCAATTTTTTCTTTCTTTTTACTAGGGGGGTGGTGAGGGTGTAAATTAAACTAACACATCACCTCTATCGCGCGGCCACTGAACGGAACTCCACCACCGGCCACCTCAACCTCACCACCGGCCACCTAAAAATTATAGAAAGAGAGAGGAGTGAAAGAGAGAGACAGAGAGAGGACTGAAAGAAAGAGGGAGAAAGAACGAGAGGACCCACCACCTTATTTCCTTCCTTCCCCTTCTTTCCTTCGTTCTCCTTCTTTCATTCCTTCCCCTTCTTTTCCCTCGCCATTACACAAACAAAAAAAAGTTCAGATCTAAAGTTTTTTTTCGAAGAAGATGACGAATTCGACTAGTGGTGGTTGAAATTTTCAACAAAACTCGACCACCAGTGGTTGAGTTTTGCTGAAAAATTCAACCATCAGTGGTTGAATTTTTTTTAAAAAGTCAACCACTAGTGGTTGAACTGCCCAAATTTTTTAAAAAAATTTGGAACTGCCTATTGGTGGTCGAAAATTTTAATATAATTCGACCATCAATGGTCGAATTAGTTATCTTCTTCGAAATTTTTTGTGAATTAACAAGAGTAGCAGATCTATTTCGGCCCAATGGTGGTCGAACTTTTCAACAAAACTCGACCACCAGTGGTTGAGTTTTGATGAAAAATTCAACCATCAGTGGTTGAGTTTTCCTGAAAAACTCAACCACTACTGGTAGAATTCGTCATCTACTTCGAAATTTTTTTAGATCTGAAATATTTTTTAACTGAATTTTTTTTCTTTTAATTTATGGGGAGGATGAGATCTGGCTAGATAGAGAGAGGTGAGATCTAAAGAGAGTCGAGTTCTAGAGAGGTGGTTGAGGGTGGAAGCGGTGGAAAAAATCAAAAAAGAAAAAAGTAGCCGGCAATAGAGTTGCCGGCGGTGGAGGGGAGTTGTCGGCGGTGGAATGGGAGGTGACTGACGGTGAAGTGGGAGTGAGGGTGGTGAAGATGATGGTTTAGTTTGAGATTTTTTAAGGTTAGGTGGAAAGATACCAACCCATTTTTAGGTAACCACCCCCTTAATAAAATTATGTCCATCCCCTAACCATTTTGAAGTATTTTGTCTACCCCCTTATCATGTCCATCTCCCAACATTTTGAGAAACCCTTTTAACAGCACCCAAAATTTATTACAGATAAATAATTAATTACTCGTAAGAAGTTTAAAACTAGTTAAAACGAGCCAACTTTTTTTTTAATACCATAACATGCTCACCTGTAATCAACCACAACAAGAGGAGTTGAATAAAAGGTCGAATTCCTACCAAAAGAAATAAAAATAAATAAAAGGGTCGAATAAGGAGGGGCTTGCTAGATAACCTCCATTCAATTTTAAGAGAAATCAGATTGACCAAAATGAAATTGATCAGTTGATTTTAACTAGTTGAGTCTAAATAGGTCCCACACAATTCTAAGATAAACATAATTTATATTTATAAATATCCATACTAATCAGTACTTCTGAAAAGTAAAAGTAAACTTAAAAAAAAAAAAAACAAAAACAAGCTTGATCTCATAAGCTAATCCAAACAAACATAAATTGCCCTAAAAACACTTTTAGAGAGAGAAAGTTCACTTGTTTTTTTTTTCCAATTCAGTTCTTAATTCTTTTCTTCGTTCTCTTTCTTCTTCTTCTCTTCTTCTTCTTCTTCAATTTCAAAAGCTGAAACAGGAAAAGATCTTCCCAATCCAGAAGGGGTCTTAAAAGTGATCTTACCAGAAGCAGGATCATCAATACAAATCTCAGATAAAGAAACCCAGATCAAAAGTTCCTTACTTTTTACCCCTGTTAATTTCTTCATCCGACGGTTCTCAACGAATGCTGTAACTTCCGCTCCGTACGACACCGACTTACCGATACTCTTGAAGTAATGTTCCTTCTTCTTCTTCTGCCTCAACCAGACAAATCCAGCCTCACGATTGTATCCGACCTCAGTCAGGTCGTCCAGAGGTAAAAGACCCTTCGGTAATGAAATTTCTTGCAAGAGTTCAAAAGATTTCTGCTTGCACAGAGCTTCATCGTTGCTGTAGATTTCTGCGTTCTCTCTGTAATTCTCGATCGCCTGAGATGCCATTTCTAGAGAGAGAGAGTTTTAGAGAGAGTTTTAGAATAATAAAAGGGGAAACAGAGGCACTGAGACTGTATTCTGAAATCTGAAGGAGGAAGAAGAGATTTTATAGATGATTCGCGAGTTTCAATTACTATAATACCCTTGTTGTTTTGTAGAAATTATTAGGTTTTGGGATTTTGATACTTTCGAGGGTTCCAAATTTCCAAAAGATTTAATTGAAAATTGACACGTGTTAAGGTCACCTATACGTTATGGTTGGGGTTGCTATAAATTTACGGTGTCAACTTGTCGGTTTTGGTTCGGTTACTGAACTATCTCGAATCGAAATTTAATAAAGGGATTTTTAGGCTTTAGTCCTTTGTTGGTAATGAATATTAGGGGTTGGTCCCCAACTTCTTAATTTTGCTGACGTTAGTCCAATTTTCGACTGAATCCGTCCAAATAGTCAGTGTGCCTCTTGCACATGTGCCATTTTGGCCGAATTAGTCTCACGTGCTCGCGGCGTGCCACACTTGAAACCCATTTTTTTAAAATTTCCTAAAATGCCCCCGAGTAATCCGACGGTTAGGGATCAACAACGTGATCAATGGTCTGTGTTCATCATCCCTGCAAGGAGAACCTAACCATGGACAATCTCTCTTCCAATGGTCATTCTCACCACAACCAAAACAACTTAGTTTTGATCGATGTTGTTGTGGCGATGAGCTACTTCCCACGCCACCAAAGCATTCTCGAATGGCATCGTCTAGCCATTGAAAATTTTCACAACACTCGTCTTGACACTTCAAAAAAATCCTCCCAGGATTCTTGACAGTCCCGGAGATAAAGAGCTTACGAAAACCATTGCACTTGTATTGTTTGCACTTAGTATAAATAAATGGGCAACTCGGAGCTGTGTGTGAGGTCAAGTTGCGTATTTGACACGTGTTTTCTCCTGCAATGCACTGGGAAACAAAAAAAAATAGCATTAGTATCTACAAAAGGTAACAAATTCAATTTTAGAATGAACTCCCTTCTGTTAATTTAATAATTAGACTTGCATCCCTTCTGTAAATGTAAAAAATTGACTTACACCCCATTTCTCTGTTGGACCATCACCATTGATGACTATGGTGCCATGAACAGTTGAAAAAATAAGATTCTGAATAGAAACTAACCTTAGCACACATCTTTGAATCGTTACCACCACCCATTTCGAGTACAAAAGAAGAAGAACTTACACTTCAGAACAGATTAGGAGAGAAAAAGAAAGAATATCAGTGTAAGTAAGTTTCAACCTACTACTTGGTTTTTATAGGGTTTCGGTAGAAGAAATATGGCCGTTGCCAAACGGTCATATCCTGAGTTTACCCTAACCGTTGGACCATTGATCACGTTGTTGATCCCTAATCGTCGGATTACTCGGGGGTATTTTAGGGAATTTTAAAAAAATAGGTTTCAAGTGTGGCACGCCGCGAGCACCTGAGACTAATTTGGCCAAAATGGCACATGTGCAAGAGGCACACTGACCATTTGGACGGATTCAGTTGAAAATGGGACTAACGTCCGCAAAATTAAGAAGTGGGGGACCAACCCCTAATATTCATTACCAACAAGGGACTAAAGCCTAAAAATCCCTTTAATAAAAATGTTGCTTTTGATTCTTATCTACTTTGGCTCGGGTTGTGGCACCGATATTTAAATGAGTAATGCTAGAAGTACTTTCAGGATGACTCCTAGGATGAGGTGGCAAGATCTACTTGTGTAAAGTTACTTTTTACTTTTTCAAGTTTGAAGCAGATCTTGCCACCTCATCCTGGTAGTCATTCTGAGAGTCATTCAAGGACTACGTATAGCATTATCTATCAGGATAATTATCTTTCAGTTCTGATCAATTATTAGACATTTTAGTTCTGACTTTTCATTATTTGATTTTAATGCACAAAAAATTATAAGTTGTAGAAAATTCATTTGAAAAAAAACAAGACAAACAGTATTGTTTTGATGTGGTTCCGATCTTATTAATTAGATTTCGGCCAACAAGTGCTTGGTCGGTTGGTGGCATCTTTCTTCAAGTCAAGGGAAATTGTGGTTTCAAACCCTCATAATTTTTATTGCCCAGTAAGTTTAACCCATATAATTATATATAAGTACGTATTAAATAAGACAAATGATGTTGTTGGCTCTTTCTTTTTCGTCAATTAGTGGCCAAAGTTTTTCGTCTATTTTTTTTAAAGAGAAGGCTTAAACTTTATTGATAGAGAAAAAAGTTTACAAATAGCAAAGAAGGAAAGAAATAAGACTTTACAGATTAACTACCATCTCCCAACTCTGCAGGATAGCATATAATAGAGATTTGATGCTCTGAATTATGTCCGAGATGTGATTCTCTTTAACTTTGAAAACACTTTTATTATGTTTAATCCAAATCCCCGACTAAATATCAAATGGAATGAGATCCCAAATTTTACGCTCTCTTGCACTGCCATATTTTCTTTTCCACCAATAGAGATGATCTAGAATTGAATCTGCAGCTACCCATTCAACCTGGAATGGTTTTAGGAAATATAATCATATTTCTCTAGCCATTGAGTAATGCAAAAATAGATGGCCAACAGATTCCTGTACTTGTTTACAAAACTAACATCTATTGATGATGATCATTCCTCTTTTTCTTAGGTTATACATAGTTTGAACTGCATTATGCATTGCTAGCCATACCATAATTGACACCTCGAAAAGTACTGATTTCTTCCATAACATCTTAACTGGAAATTGAGTACCCTCTTATCTGCATTGGATTCATAACACTTTTTTGCACTAAAAGTGTTGGAATTGCTAAACACACAAGTCACATCATCATTAATATCTTGAACCAGATTGGATGGATCTCCTAACAAATCTAACAGATCTTGTATCCATACCTGCTATTCAACCCTTAGTTCACACCTCAAATCAACGAACCATTCAGCAAAATGATTCTCTCTAATAATCATATCGTGTATTGTTGCAAGTTTTTTCCTCGATAACTTATACAAATTGGGGAATCGAGATCTTAAAGAATTTTCACCACACCAATAGCTATTCCAAAAAGAGGTAGACTTACCATTATTTATAACAATCTTTGAGTTCTTAGCAATAGTTCCATTCCCTTTTTGCAATCCTTCACAAACTTGTAAACCTTGAGGAGCTGAAACTAGAGATGGAAAGAAACATTAAGGGCCCATTTGGTTCGCGATTGGAAAACTTGTTTTCAAAAACTAATTTACACCTAAACTAATATGCATTTTGTACTACATCCAAAACTGTTTTAGGATTTCCAATAAAATCATGTATGATTTTACAAAACAAAAAAATGTTGTTTTCTTTGTTTAATCATTTAGAATTTTATAGTAAAGTCAAAAGAATAGTTTTAGATGTGATACAAAATGTAGTTAATTTAGGTGTAAATTAGTTTTTAAAAATAAGTTTTCTAATCGCGAACCAAACGGGCCCTAAGGATCCCCTCCATATTTTGCCACAATCAGCCTCCTCAATAGTGCATCTGTTTCCTTTCCAGATCTCCATGTCCATTTAGATAGTAGAGCCATATTCATTTTCTTTAAATCTCGAACTCCAAGTCCACCCCATTTCTTCGGCTTACAGATCTTCTTCCAAGCAATTCAATTTATCTTCTTCTTGTTGTCACATTCACCCCATAAGAACTTCCTCATTCTGTTCATCTTTTTCTCAATAGAAATTGGCAAAAAAAACAATGAGCGAAAATATATGGGTAAGCTGGATAAAAAACTTTTTATAAGAGTCAGCCTACCTCCCTTTGAAAGACATTTTCTTTTCCAAATAGCTAATTTGTTTTCCATCCTTTGTGGCACAATATCCCATAAAGTTATAACTCATGGTTTTGCCTTTAGTGGAAGACCCATGTAGGTTATAGGCAGATCCTCTTTACCATAACTTAAAATCTTGGCATAATCCATTAGCCTATCCACCTCCCTTGCTCCTATAATTGTTGAACTTTTGAATTTCACCTTGAGACCAGATGATGATTCAAAAATATAAAGGAGATTCCTCAAGTTTATTACTTCCTCTTTGCTATCATGCAAAAAAATTAAAATATCATCAGCAAATTATAGATGTGTCATACACATATCTAGACTTGAAACATTGAACCATGAAATGATATTCAGATACTTTGCTTTCTTAAACCGAAATTTTTTATAGCAATCCAGCCACTAAAAGAAAGACAAAAGGAGATAATGGATCACCTTGTTTAATCTCCCTTATAGGCTTGAATTTCTTCGTAGTTTTTCCATTAAATAAGATTGAGTGTTGGACAGACGAGAAACACCACTTCAACCAATTCCTCTATTTGGTTCTAAAACCATATTTTCTGAAAATATGCTCTGCAGAGGTCAACTCACTGTTGGTTTGCTTCCCACAAACCAGAGATTATATTTACGCAGCAGAAAACATAATAGGGTTTAAAAAAAAATAATCTCTGATTCATGTAGGATCTATCAACTGTTAAAAGGGATCTTTAAAATAGATTAGTTGCTTACCTTCAACGCTTAATCCAACAAACTTGAATTAGAAGGCTTCAACTAGTTGCTCCAATCCTCCTACTGTAGATCACCAAGCTTTCTTCTTCTTCTTGCAACCTGAAGATTAGAAAACCTAGAACTAGAATGGAAGGCTAGAGTTTTCTCCACCAGTTATTAATTAGAACTAGGAGAAGAGAGAGAAGGAGAGGAGAGAGAAAGTGGCGGCATATAATAGGGATGTTCCTTGTGTGTGCCGCCCCTCCCTGTTAGTATATATAGGGAGGTCTCCTACTCTTTCTAGAATCCTAGTCTAATTAAGTCTTGGGGTCCCATAACTTTCAGCTAAAATTTTATTTAATATTTAGTCCTTATGTCTCACATAATTAAATACTAAATAAAATAATCACAAATTAGTCCACCACACTTTTGTGACTGAATACTCTGATAGTTGTAGTATTTACAAATAAACTCTTCCTCCATTGTATCAGCATTCAAACCCTCCACTGTAAACCGATATTCATAATAATCCTTAGGTTAGTATTTTACTACCAGTCACATCCTTAAGAATTATTATTTCTTAATCCTTGTGCCTCATTCTGTGCAGACTAATTATTATTCTAATAATCTCAGAAGAGATCACTGGCCAGTTTAGAATAATAATTCCCACAGATGAACAAGGGAATATCAAACTGAATGTGGATTTCATATTGAACTAAAATATTCTCACTCTGTAATTATGTCCATCCATCTTGTCCAGAATATTGGATCACGTTTACGTTTCTGACCTCACTGATTGACAAAACAAAATGAACATAATATACACGCAAGGTATATATTAATTCTCAGAATTAAGGTTTAATGCAACAATGGTCTCCATGGAATTTTAGTTATTCAGTGACATGAAATAACATAATTCCATGCTGACCAGTTCGATGTAAACTTGTTACATCAATGCATTGGACTTAGGAGTCAACACTCCGGTGACGGAGATATATCACACGATTAACCAATGCATTATAGTTTATCGTCAACAGAACCATGATCTAATAAACTACGAACGAAGTATTAATGAACTTTATCTCCCACATGCAACACTTGCATGCAACTAGTTCATCTACGTAAACTCATTATTATTATCATGCATGCAAAATTAATAAACTATTTATTAACACATAAAATGTCGTTTTAATTGTTTTAGGGCATAAACCCAACAATCTCCCACTTGCACTATAAACAATTGAAAGCAATCCTTAACCCCATCACATCCACATGTGAATCAAAAACCTTCTGTGTCAAGGCTTTGGTAAAGGGATCCGCTAAGTTATCTGCAGATGCAATCTTAGCAACAACAATGTCACCTCTCCGAGTGATGTCTCTGACGACATTGTACTTCCTTTCAATGTGCTTATTCGCTTTATGCTTTCTTGGTTCTTTACAGTTGGCTACTGCTCCACTATTGTCACAGTAAAGAACAATAGGTGAAGTAGCTGCTGGGACAACTGTAAGGTCCACCAAGAATTTCTTTAGCCACGCTGCTTCCTTAGCTGCTTCACAAGCCGCTTCATATTCAGCTTCTGTTGTAGAGTCTGTGACGCATTTCTGTTTAATACTCCTCCACACAATGGCTCCTCCTCCTAAAGTGAACACATATCCTGAAGTCGATTTTCTTTCATCGACATCTGCCTGAAAATCAGAATCCGCATAACCAACTGGAACAAGATCTCCCCCGCTGTATATAAGCATATAATCCTTGGTTCTCCGAAGATACTTCAATATATGCTTTACAGCTTCCCAGTGTTTTCTACCAGGATTAGACTGGTACCGACTAACCATACCTACTGCATAGCAGATATCTGGTCGTGTACACAACATAGCATACATAAGACTTCCTACTGCAGATGCATAAGGAACTCTTTCCATGCCCTCTATCTCCTCAGGTGTCTTGGGACACTGATCCTTGGATAGATAAATGCCATGTCTAAAGGGCAAGAATCCTTTCTTGGAATCTTGCATGGAAAATCTTTTCAACATACTTTCAATATAGGTTGCTTGGGATAAGCCTATCATCCTAGACTTTCGATTTCTCAAAAGTTTGATCCCTAGAATGTAACTGGCTTCTCCTAAGTCCTTCATACTGAAATGGTTGGAAAGCCACAACTTAACTGATGAAAGATCTCCTACATCATTCCCAATTAGTAGGATGTCATCCACATACAATACCAAGAATGTTACTACATTCTTTTTGCACCTTTTATACACACAAGGTTCATCAGGATGTTGATCAAAATCAATGGTCTTGATTGCCTGATCAAATCTGATGTTCCAACTTCGAGAGGCCTGCTTTAATCCATAGATAGATTTGTGCAGCTTGCATACCATATGCTCTTGGCTCTTCTGTACGAAACCATCTGGTTGGACCATATAAATGTCCTCCTCAAGATTGCCATTGAGAAAGGCAGTCTTGACATCCATTTGCCATATCTCATAATCATAATGAGCCGCAATGGATAAGAGTATCCTAATGGATTTAAGCATGGCTACTGGCGAAAAAGTCTCCTCATAATCGATTCCCTCTTTCTGAGTATACCCTTTCGCCACCAGTCTTGCCTTGTAGGTTTCCACCCTTCCATCTGGACCCCTCTTTCTCTTGTAGATCCATTTACACCCAATGGGTTTAATATCAGGTGGTGGATCCACTAATTCCCAGACCTGATTGGAATACATGGATTCCATTTCAGCTTTCATAGCATTCAGCCATAATCTCGAATCTGTGTCTCTTACTGCTTCATCATAGCTTATAGGATCATTCTCTGATTCATCCGGAATCATCTGGTAAGATTCTTCCTCTTGAAGTAAAGCGAAATTCTTATACTTCTCAGGGAATTTCCTATCTCTTTGACTACGACGAAGTGGTGGTGGTGCAACTGGTTCAACCGGTGCATCCGGTTGTCCAAATAGTTCTGGTTGAGCCAACGGTTCAGCTTGAACCAGGGGTTCTTGCTGATCCTGTTGAACTTGCTCCAGTGGTTCTTCCTGGACCTGGTGGTCCTCCTGAACCATTGGACCTTGCTCATCCTGCATTGGTGCTTGGTGTTCAGCACCCTGTATTACCGTATGTGGATTATTGGATAATCTTTGTGCCTCTGCCACTTGCCTACTGGTTTGTCCTTGCTGACGAGGAAAAATTACTGGACCACCTAGTTGCATCATCATGGGTAGACCATACGATGAACCTCCCACTGGAAGTGGATCCATCGTACGTTCTACTCCCACTGAAGAAGCATCCGTTATCTCCTTAAGTACAACTTTGCTGGAAGGCTTGTAATCCATCATATAATCTTCCTCAAGAAAAACTGCATTTGTGCTAACAAACACCTTTTGTTCTTTCGGATTATAGAACAGATAGCCTTTCGTTCCTTTAGGGTATCCTACAAACATGCATACTTCTGATTTTGATTCCAACTTGCTTGACTTTCCTTTCAGCACATGTGCTGGACAACCCCAAATGTGTAAATGCTGCAAACTAGGTTTGCGGCCTGTCCACAGTTCTCTGGGTGTCGTAGGAACTGCCTTGCTTGGTGCCAAATTCAGAAGATATGCTGCCGTCTCTAGTGCATACCCCCAAAAGGAGATCGGTAGCGATGTATAACTCATCATAGATCTAACCATTTCTGGTAAGGTTCAATTCCTTCTCTTTGCCACACCATTCTGCTGGGGAGTTCTGGTGCAGTCAATTGGGATATAATCCTATGCTCCAACAAATATGAGCCAAAAAGTTAGAAAGATACTCACCACCTCGATCAGATCGAATGCCTTTCAATTTCCTTCCTAATTGATTTTCCACCTCAGCTCTGTATTTTTTAAACTTTTCAAACGAATCTGATTTGTGGTGCATTAGGTAGATATAGCCATACCTTGAGTAATCATCGGTGAAGGTGATGAAATACTTATAGCCACCTCTTGCCTTAACATTCATGGGACCACAAACATCAGTGTACAAGTTTCAACACATCATTAGCTCTTCTCCCTTTTGATGAAAAGGGTCTCTTGGTCATTTTACC
This sequence comes from Macleaya cordata, assembly GCA_002174775.1. Lineage (NCBI taxonomy): Eukaryota > Viridiplantae > Streptophyta > Magnoliopsida > Ranunculales > Papaveraceae > Macleaya > Macleaya cordata. The sequence goes on from MVGT01004387.1 coordinate 137,300, forward strand.
TTCTAAATATGATTCACATAAAGACCATGGTTCAATATCCAATGCGCCCAAGGGCCCATCTTGAACCAATCTTCAAATCATGTTTATATTAATATGTCCAAGCCTTAAATGCTATAAATATGTTGAGTTTACTGAAGGCTCTTTCCTCTTACTTGAGGTACATGATGTATACAAAGCAACATTACTAGGAGAAGAGATTAGATATAAACCATCCATTAACATGCCAGATATAATAGTAAAACTATTTCTTTTAATAAAAACATTAAATGAGTTAAACTCAACATTATAACCATCTTTGATAAGACAAGAAACTGAAATTAAGTTTCGCCTAATATCCGGCACATAAAGAAAATTGTTTAAAACTAAACTCTTATTCCTACTACTACCACTACTAGAAAGAAGACGAACAACTCCTATGGCCACGGCAGCAACTCTTGCCTCCGATCCTAGGCTCAGGTAAATCTCTCCATCATTTAGCTGTCTTACCATCTGGAACCCCTGCAATGAATTGCATATATGATTAGTGGCTTCGGAATCAACACACCATGTGTTTGGTGTATTATTGGCAACATTTGCCTCGACAACTAAAGATTCAAGCATACCTGCAGATTTCTTCTTTGCAAGGTAGTCCTGGCAGTTCCGTTTCCAGTGTCCAGTTTTGCCGCAATGAAAACACTTTCCCTTTGGCTTTGCAACTCCCTTATCCTTATTGACACTCAAGTTGTTCTGCGTTCCCGATGTTTTTTTTCCTTTCTTCTTAGAATTTTGACCTTTCGGTTTAGATCCAGAAGAACCTTCAGCCACATTAATACTACCAGATTTGTGTCCCTTGATTATCCCTTCCGCCACCGTAAGCTGATTCATTAACTCGGGAAGAGTCGTTTTCATCTTGTTCATATTGAAAGTCATTATGAACTGGGAAAACGATGGCGGGAGAGAAGCAAGGATCACATCCTCTTTGAACTCATCGTCCATCTTGGATCCTAAGGTATCCAATACATTGAACAATCCCATCATAATGAGAATATGATCACGTACTGGAGTTCCTTCGGACATCTTAGTATTAATGAGCTTTCTGATCGCATCCTGCTTGGCAGGGCGACTATGAACAGTAAACATCTCTTTCAGTTCCTTGATGATATCTGAAGCATGAGCATACTCCGCGAACTGATGTTGCAGAACATCTGATAGGGAAGCTAAGATATAGCACTTGGCCATATCATTCGCTTTGACCCACTTATGATAATGATCATGGTCTTCCTGAGAGTCATTAGGACCAGGGAGTGAGGGACTATCCCCTTCTAGGACAAATTTGTACTCTTGGGCAGTCAGCACAATATCCAAATTTCTTTTCCAGTTAACATAGTTTGGTCCGCTCAACTGATTCTCTTTCAAGATAATATGCAATGGGTTGAATGTAGACATCTAAGCATGCAAATAAACATAATAACAATGAGATATCATAATTGATTTTTAATAAGAGCTTTTATTTATTGTAACACCCCTTAGTTACCATAAATATCGGATCCTAATCAGCATACACATTCAACTATCCTTGGGGATATGAAGAAGTGCACCCAAATAGGTGATCATCTCAATCGAATTACTTTCCAGACATCTCATGTCCAAGTTAATTCGACATCCGATTATCTTTAGCCTCTTACTCATGAGTGTCGCTTGTTCCTTGGGGAATCATGACGCTCACTTTCAGTTAAGTGTGATCCATCATCTCGGTATTAGAATGCTAGAAATCAGAATGCCCTCCTTTGGGAGGTTCAAACCGATGGTTCTAGTCTAACCCTTTAGCTCTAAGCAATCCAAACAGATACTAATGGACCCATGCTCCTTGGGGAGTCACTGATCCATTATTATCACATGGATCGATGATGGAAGGCTATGGGATTTAATTAAATCCCTCTCCCACTTAATATTTTATGACAAGGGGTTTCTTTTAAATAAGTGTATTTAATTCTCATACATCAAATGCACAAGATATCTATAAGAATTGTATACCATTTGATCAATTAGGATACTAAAGAATGAACTAATGTTGTATGCACAAAATTTAAGACAAGAAAAATCACATTTTTCAAGCTTAAAACCCTCCCAAAAGCTTAAAATTACATTCTGACCCTTCTGTCATAAGAAACTTCAAACCAGGGACTAAATCTAAATTTTCAGAAAGTTTTAGAAAATAAAATCATTTAGGTTCAGTCCCTGACCGGTCTGGTTCGGTTCAGGTCAGACCGAACCGGTCTGGTCTGAACCGAGTCAGACGAGTCAGCTGAGTGAGACGGTCTGACTCGTCCAGATTCGGGTCGGGTCACGGGTCATGGGTCGTGGGTCAACGGGTCGGGTTGCGGGTCAACGGGTCGGGTCAGGTAGGGTTGGCCCGCGGTGTGACCCGCGGTCTGGGTTAGGGCTGACGGGTCAAGTCAGCTGGGCTGACCAACCCGTCTCCTTAACCCTACCGGGCTGGGCTACCTTTACCGGGCTTGCCTATTTAAGCCCATTAGGTTTAATTAATGAATTGTTTTAAATTTAAAATATGGGCTTATTTCCAGAGCCCATTAACCATTAAAACCATAACAATCCAAACCCTTTAAACCTAATAACGTAGCCCAATCATTTAAACCTAACCCTAACCCTAACTAACTCTAAACCTAGCCGACACAATCAACACCCTAACCCTAGCATTCAATTCCAATTGAAACAGTAATAAAATTTTAGGTTTTAGAAACCTTTTGGAAACCGTATGAATATTTTAAATAAAAATTTAATTAAAAACCTTTTTAAATAATAATTCTAAATAGAAATTACTATTACATGCAACCTTCAATTAATTAGAAACCTTGAAAAATTTTAACCCAAAAAACTTAATTAAATTGAAACCTTTTAGTAGTACCCAAAAAGGTGCCTATCAATTTAATTCATTGTAATTGAAAACTTATGGGACTAATTTTGGTGCATACAGGCATCAATCAAACTTAACCCAATTAATCAAATTAATACAACAACATAACAAAAAAGTTGTGGGTACTAATTTTTTTTATTTAATCTAATTAAATAAAATTATGATTCAAGAGACCATAGGCATCCCACAAATTTTCTTGTTCAACCTAGTAATCATATTGGTCTCCATCAAACAAAAGACCCTATTAACAAGTTGAAGCCTGGGCTCTGATACCAATGTTGGTTTGCTTCCCACAAACCAGAGATTATATTTACGCAGCGGAAAACATAATAGGGTTTAAAAAATTAATCTCTGATTCATGTAGGATCTATCAACTGTTAATAGGGATCTTTAAAATAGATTAGTTGCTTACCTTCAACGCTTAATCCAACAAACTTGAATTAGAAGGCTTCAATTAGTTGCTCCAATCCTCCTACTGTAGATCACCAAGCTTTCTTCTTCTTCTTGCAACCTGAAGATTAGAAAACCTAGAACTAGAATGGAGGCTAGGGTTTTCTCCACCAGTTATTAATTAGAACTAGGAGAAGAGAGAGAAGGAGAGGAGAGAGAAAGTGGCGGCACACAATAGGGGTGTTCCTTGTGTGTGCCGCCCCTCCCTATTAGTATATATAGGGAGGTCTCCTACTCTTTCTAGAATCCTAGTCTAATTAGGTCTTGGGGTCCCACAACTTTCAGCTAATATTTTATTTAATATTTAGTCCTTATGTCTCACATAATTAAATACTAAATAAAATAATCACAAATTAGTCCACCACACTTTTGTGACTGAATACTCTGATAGTTGTAGTATTTATAAATAAACCCTTCCTCCATTGTACCTGCATTCAAACCCTCCACTGTAAACCGATATTCATAATAATCCTTAGGTTAGTATTTTACTACCAGTCACATCCTTAAGAATTATTATTTCTTAATCCTTGTGCCTCATTCTGTGCAGACTAATTATTATTCTAATAATCTCAGAAGAGATCACTGGCCAGTCTAGAATAATAATTCTCACAGATGAACAAGGGAATATCAAACTGAATGTGGATTTCATATTGAACTAAAATGTTCTCACTCTGCAATTATGTCCATCCATCTTGTCCAGAATATTGGATCACGTTTACGTTTCTGACCTCACTGATTGACAAAACAAAATGGACATAATATACACGCAAGGTATATATTAATTCTCAGAATTAAGGTTTAATGCAACAATGGTCTCCATGGAATTTCAGTTATTTAGTGACATGAAATAACATAATTCTATGCTGACCAGTTCGATGTAAACTTGTTACATCAATGCATTGGACTTAGGAGTCAACACTCCGGTGATGGAGATTTATCACACAGTTAACCAATGCATTATAGTTTATTGTCAACAGAACTGTGATCTAATAAACTACGAACAATGTACTAATGAACTATATCTCCCACATGCAACACTTGCATGCAAATAGTTCATCTACGTAAATTCATTATTATTATCATGCATGCTAAATTAATAAACTATTTATTAACACATAAAATGTCGTTTTAATTGTTTTAGGGCATAAACCCAACACTCACATGATCATAAGCTTTCGCTATATCAATTTTACAAAGAATACTTGAGACCTTAGCTTTCAATCTGGAATCAATACACTCATTTGCTATTAATACACCATCTAATATCTGTCTTCCACGGACAAAAGCTCCTTGAATTTGTGAAATCAATTTGGGTAATACAACTTTGAACCTCTCTGCCAACACTTTAGCCAGTATTTTATAGAAAGCACCCACCAATCTTATCGGCCTAAAGTCTTTTGGGGATGCATCTTCCCCTCTCTTTGGTATCTTTGGTATCAAATTGATAAAATAGTCTCCAATCCAATTTTTCATCTACATAAAATTTCTCAAACACCTCTATAATCTCATTCTTGATTACCAATCAGCAGTCTTTGAAAAACTCAGCTGTAAAACCATCGGGGCTCGGCGATTTGTTGTAACCTAAATAATTAATTGCTTCCAACAATTCATTTTTAGATATCTTCTTTTCTAAGTTTACATAGTCCTCTCCAGATAATATAGGAAAATCAAATCCATCTAAATCTAGTCTCCAAGTGGACGATTCTCTAAAAATTTATTCAAAGTATCTTTTGAAGTGGTTGCTATTGATTTCTAATCAGAGAGCTCATATCTTTCTATATATAGCTGATAAATTGTGTTTATTCTCCTTCTACAATTGGGTATGCGAAGGAAATACGCAGTATTGTTTTCTCATTTGAAGCTCTTAACTTTTGCTCTTTACAACCACCTTCTTTCCTCTTATAATTGTAGAGAGTTGAATTCTGCTTTTGCTGCAACTCTACTACTGAAATCTTTCTTAGTTAACAGACCAAGTACTTCTTTTGTATCGAACTCACTAATAGCAATTCAGCTCCTTCATCTTTTGCTGAATTTTGCCATATTTATCTTTACTTCACCTTTTTAAGAAATATTTCAGGCCCTTCAACTTTTTTGCTAGGATAAAACTAGGGCTACCCACAAAGATTAAACTTTGCCACTATATTTTAAGACAATCAATAAAACTAGGATCATTTAAGCAAAAAATTTCAAAACGGAAAGGAGTATTAACTCGTTTTATGCCATAGACATTGAACACAATTGGTTTGTGATCCAATTTTGTATTAGTCCTCACCATCTGTTCAACCTTTGGAAATTTTTCTTCCCAATTAGTAGACAACAGGAATTTATCTAACCTCACTAGCAATGGTACTTCTTTCATATCCGACGAAGTAAAATTTCCCCTAGTCATTAGTAAATCCAGCAACATATTTCTATTAACAAACTCCTTGAACAGCTTTATGTTTTTTCTTGAAACTTTTCTTTTATTTCTTTTTTGCTTCCTCCAAAATAGCGTTGAAATCACCTGTAATTACCCACCCGCGTTATTTCCATTATCTTGCAATATCCAATTCTGCCCAAAAAAATTTTGATCATCATATTCTAGTGGAGAATAAACAGCAGTAAACACCCGCCATTGGTAATTATCAATCAAGTTTGAAAAGTGAATCAAGATTGAATGGAGCCCAATAAGCTCATCTTGTATTTTTAATTTTGTTTCATCCCAAATCAAAATGATTCTACCTGATCGACCACGATAGGGAATATATCTCCAACCACATTGATCATTTCCCTAAAGCTTTTTGATGAAGTAATCTGATATTTTCATCATTTCTTATTCTTGGATTGTGCATATGAACCATCATTTCTCTTTAATCACTTTTTTAACTGCCTCGATCTTAGCAAGGGAGTTCAGCCTTCAAATATTCAAATTCACACATCTAAGATCCATCAGAATCATCAGACTCCACCAACTCTTCCTTTTCCTAAAAAATATCTTCCACTAGCCTGCCTGTCTTGTTCTCCAAAATTCTTTTACGGTGTCTATCTACAACTTCAGTGAGGATCCCTTTCATCTTTTTGATACCGGCATCAACCAAATTTTCATTACCCCTGCTTAAGACTGTAATTTTGCAACCTAATTTTGTTAGCAATTCCACCATATTAAGCAGTTCCATCCTTCCGTCCTTATTTATTTTTGCTAAATTATAACTTTAATCTGCAACAAACCTTCAAAATATGTTATAAACGAATCTGAAGATTCATCATCGCTCGAAGTGGATAGCATAATACAGTGATTGCCTTCCTCCGAAGTAATTGTTCCCGTCTGATTCACCAACTATGATGGCGGTATGACCGTCACCGCCAAGCTCGGTTCTAGAGATCCAAAACTTCCTTCAACTTGAGTTCCAAGAACCCTAGATGCTCTTCCTCTTGGTTTTGCTCATCCGAATTTACAATCGCCAGATCCATCTCCATTTCTGAAGGGCCTTGTGTATCATTACCCGATCTTTCTTGGCTAATCTGCTAGACCAAGTGATTTTTAATGCCACCAGCAAAACTTCTTCTGGGGCCTTGGGCTTCGATTTGTATACCCATTTTCTTTTGTTAAATTTTGACGATTTAACTTTGAAAGCATCTTTAATAACCATCTTTCCTCGATCACTATTTATGTTCTATCTCATAGCATCTCGACCATCCAAATTCACCACATCTTCCTGCTTCAACTGAGTCGTTGAGTTTGATTCCTAAAAAGTAACAACTGGCTTCTACTTGAATGTCCCATGCTCTCCTCTAATTTCACACGTTTCATCTTGGCTTCTAATTTATTGAGGTATTGTACCATCTTTCGGTTGTGGTCCAGTCTCATTTCTTGAATTTGAATTTGAATTCAAATTTAGTTCCACTTTCATCGGAAAACCACCAACAACGTTGAGATTCCACTCAACGGCCAGAAAAATCTTCCCACCGTCGATGCTTAGTTCCATCCAAGTTGTAATGTTCCTAATTGCGCATTTAACCAGCAGGGAAGTAAATTTCAAATAGTATTTCTTCATGGTACTAATATCGACGTATATTAGCCCCCTCCAATTTGTCACCATTTTTTTTGGAAAGTGTCAATCGACCACAAATTTAATGGTAATCCACGAATTCTTACCCTGATCTCATCCGCTCTGCATAAATCTACTGGAATCAGATCATCCTCACACATCCGAGCGTAATCTGGCAGTTTTTGAGGTGCAAAATAATTCATTTGGAATTTTTTTTTCATTCCTTCTTAGAATCGACCATGAAGAAAGATTTCCTTTGAGTCATGGCTCAGATGTACAGTTGTAACACCATGAAAACTCTTGTTTGGGCCTTGGAAAGCCCATGGGCTGGGCCCATGATTTTATGCACACCCAATATGGGGTGGCATGTGTGAAGAAATCATGGCAACTGAAATTATGCACATGAAAGGAAGTAATGCCACACATGACTTCGTGTAATGAGTGAGAGGTTGACGGATTCATTCCAACCTTTAACTAAACTAGTATCTCATGCATAGGATCAGATGAAGGGTAGTGCAAAAATACTTTTGCACATCATGCGTAGAGTTAAATATATGAAATGAGTGTCAAGTTAGTTGCAAAAACACTTTGCAAGACATATATAGCTATGCAATGCATATAGCTTATGTTTTTACGTAAAAGTTTACATGCATGCATGCATGCACGTGAAAATGGCACGTGTATGAATACATGTATATACATATATATATATATATAATAATATTATTATTATTTTTACGTAAATAATGTAGAGTTTTTGGCAACCCCCCTTGAAATGCAATTGCTAATTTATGAAGTTGCTATTTTTTGAGTCCTTCTTGGACTAGGATTCCTATTTCATGGATACCTCTTGTAAACCTATAAATAGGGAGGTCCTAGATAGGTTAGAGGTGTGCTAAAGAGTGCCATGAGGCCAATGTGAAGGTGTTGGAGTTCCTAAGGTTCAAGAAGAGGTAAACCTAGGGTTTTGGTCTTCTTGTNTATGCACGAGATGTTTTGAGATTTGTTTAAATCTGTTTATTATTCTTGATGGCTTGCGCGGGTTGTTTCAAGGATGTGCCCGATCTCGTTTGCATAGACCACTTACTTTGGGCGGTGTCACACGGTACATATTAATAAGCAAGTATGTTGGGTGTGATGGTGGTAAAGTTTGTCGGATTGGCGATGGCTTGTTGAATTGCTTATAGGTAAGCCTGTTAATCGTATTTGTGCGTTTGATGGTGATGTTCAAACACACGGTAATCTTGACATGTGCTGGAGGTTTTAGCTTGCCTTGATTAGGTGTAGCTGGTGATGTTTCTTTTGGATGGTTCTCTTGGTGATCAATGTGGAAATCTTGCGCGAGGATTCAGTTGATGGTGTATTTGAAGTCTTCAAGTTGCAGTAGTGAAACGGTGTAGTTTCACATATGTTCTTCAAGGTTGAAGATAGTGGCAGACTTGGATGGTGCTTCAAAATCATCGTATTTTGATCGAGGAGATGGTTCTAAGAGGTATGAAGGTGGTTTACCAAAAAGGTGGAGATTTGTAGAGTTTTTGGCAACCCCCCTTGGAATGCAATTGCTAATTTATGAAGTTGCTATTTTTTGAGTCCTTCTTGGACTAGGATTCCTATTTCATGGATACCTCTTGTAAACCTATAAATAGGGAGGTCCTAGATAGGTTAGAGGTGTGCTAAAGAGTGCCATGAGGCCAATGTAAAGGTGTTGGAGTTCCTAAGGTTCAAGAAGAGGTAAACCTAGGGTTTTGGTCTTCTTGTGTAGTGAGGAATCCAAAAGTGTGAGAGACTTGTTGAGAGAGAGAAAGGGTTTGTGAGGATCTAGGGTTTGAGGGTTTCTTCATGGGGGTTGGGGCCCCTGCCCCAACCCAAGTTTCTAGTGTTCTCCATGTGTTCTTTCCTCTATTACTATGTACAACCATGGAGATAGACTTTCAAGGTTGAAGATGATGTGAGTGTGCTGTTGGGAGTAGTTTAGAGAGACGATCTCTAATGGATTCTCGTTGGTGTTCTCCGGTAAGTCTTGTAACATCCTTGATGTATGTTTATCTGGTTGGTTGAGTAAGAAACATTGTAATATGTTCTTGATAATAGTGGAAGTTTCTCCGGTGCGCCGATTTGGCTGTGGATGTAGCCCGTGAGGGTGAACCACGTATATCTTGTGTTGTGGTTGATGCTTGTTTTTATCTTTGTCATTATATTTTCTTGTTGATTCATCGTTATTAAGTCTCAAGATCCTTAAGCCTGTTCCGCTGTGCGTCGGGGATGTGTCGTTGGTATGACGAAATTCCTAACAAATAATACATGCAATATAAACATATATATATATATATATACAAGGGGTTGCATGATTTAATTAAATTAATGCATCCAAATGGGGACGTATAGGTGGGGATGTAAAACCTTGGGCGTATGTATAAATATAATATATATATATAAGCAAATTGTGAATGTAGAAATCGTGTGGACGCCACCCACTGTAGAAAACGTGTATAACCTAGAGGAAAATACTGAGTCTTGGGGATTAATCTAGTGTTAGTTTGGAAGGAAAAGTTTTAGGAAATAAGTTATGGAGAAAATCTTAGAGTTTTGGAAAGAAAAAAAATAGAAAGAGAAAGAGAGAGAGTGTGGTCGATCTCTCCATAAGAGAGGATCGACCCACACATGTTAAAAATTGTTAAGAATCCTATTATTATACAAAACTTAGAAAACTTACCCTAAAAGGTAGGGTTATTTTTTGTAATCTAGTAAGGTTTGGGATCATCCGAACCGTTAGATCTAATCTTGGGACACTTGTGAACATCGTAGTATGTTCCCATAAATTTTAGGAAATTAATTTAACACAAAAATAAGGGCCATCTTATGTGGGTCGACCAAGCCTAAGAGGAGGTCGATCTCTCCTCAATCCTTTCCCTAAAAACTTGTTACCTAATTAGCTAACCTTCTCACTTGGATAAACATGAATAACTAGGGTTTCTTATAAAGTTAAAATAGTGTGAACCCTTGGATGGTGATCAAGTGATCACCACCATCCAATTTTAGAAACCCTAACCGTGTAGCCTTGTGAGAGTGGGTGTTCTTATCAAAAAGAATTCTAAATCTCTATCTATGGTCAAAGAAGATAATTAGGAAAATGAGAAGAGTTAGGAAAGGGAGAAGAGTTCTAGAAATTAAGAGAGATAGAGAAAATCTAGGGAGAGATCGGCCATACTAGGGCCGATCCCTCCAAGTCTAGATCTCCACTCTTTGGAGAGTTGAACAAAAAAAAAAGAGAGGGAGAAAACGGCAGCAGCCCTAGGGCCTGAGTTAGTGGGTTTTCTTCTTAAAAAACTTAGAGAAACTCCAAGGTTCTAAAGCTTAGAGGAAGAAAAAGAAGCTAGTGGATCAACCATCACCAAATCGCGCGGTAAAGGTAGGGGAAACGCTGGTAGTTTGTGAGTATAAACTTATTGTTTTCTCTTTGATTTGAAGTTGAATATATGTTCATGAAGGGATGATTTCCATGAACTAATGAATATATACATATATACATATATATGTTACATGTGTTGATATATATTTTATGATGTATAAATCCCATGAAAAATAATGAAGAAAACGTTCATCTGATAAGTGATATTGAGAAGTGATGCATGGTTTGATGGGTTATTCCAAACCATGTCCTCCAAAGTGAGGGATTCCTGCAGAAGATCGTACGATGTACAATGGAAAGAGAAATCTAATGATTTAAACAAGAAAATGAACCAAATGTTCGGTCTGAAATCTTTGGTAACATAGATACTTTTGTTTTGATTTGTTATTGTTCAATATATATAGTATATATGTTTGTTATGATATTGTACTGTGGTAGATGAAATATGAATCCCTATTGAGTATTGACTTACGCCGTTCTTTTTATCTTTCACAGATCAGTGAAAGAGATATATAGGAACGCGAGTTGCGGTGTACTCGTGAGGAAGAAGACTAGGTGGGTCTTCTATGAATATTATTTTAGTTGTTTAATGCTTAAATAAGTCTGAAAAGGCTACTTGGACAAGATGTGACGTTTTTATGTTGACTTGGGTCAATTTGGATTTTTGGACAGCAGGTTGGATTCTCTGACCATCAGTTAGTATTTGGAACATAATTTCTATTTCGTTCATGGGTTTTTATTTTTGGTTGTATCCCTAGATTTATGAGATCTAGGGGAAGTTTCAGTAAAAATGTAATGATTTTAGAAGAAGGTTAAGTTTCATTTTTATATTTTATAATCTGATATATGCATACTGAAAGTTGATATCAATTTTACTTGTGCTAGGTTGTGCTAGATTCTGGAAGAATCCCTTAGGAATTAGACTCTAACCAAAACATAAAAGATGTGCATCTTTAAGTCTAGTTTCAGATGGTTTTTACGGATCATGATTCTGACATGCAGAGGATAAACTACAAATTCTTAACTTAATGCTATGCAAAATCTGTCAGTTGGATAAGGTTTAATCAACATGTTATTTTATGTATGTTTTTATGACTTAAACTTATTTTAAAAATATTGTGAGAATATAGACACGTTTTTAAACAAAATCCTAGGAGATGCTACTATTTGAACACTTATTGCATAATATGGTGCCCAACAAAGTGATAGACTCATTGCCGACATATTTTAAGAAACAAAAAGGCTTAAGGCATGTGGACCCTAGTACCCCAGTTAGACCCAAGGACTTGTGTGGGCCTATGGTCGGGCCAAACCATATTAAGTTTTATTTTGAAAACCCTAAATTAGATGTGGGCCTAGTTTGACTTAGTTGACTAAGACCCAAACCCAGTTTAGTTGGGCCTGAACTGACCAAGCCCAAGAGAAATGGACCAAAATGTATTTCAAAACCCGCTGAATTAATGTTCTGAGCTTTGGATATTTACACTCAAGTGTGGTGTAAGTACACCCAAGGTCCGGGATGTTACAATAGTCCTCTATGCCATCCCAATTTCTTTTTTATCATTTCTTTGACTTTAATCCACCCAGGAAGCTCCAAAGTCAAGGAGATTATGATTCTTCTGTTTTGAACATCCCATATATCTTCATCACCATTGAAGATATCGTCGTTAGATCTCCCATTTCGCTTGTATTTGTTTGGCTTACTCAAGTTTTTGTCTTGTTGAATCTAGAGTTTGGTAGATTTAGAAAGGATTTTAAATCTAGCAGTTTCTGCCTCACACTCTGTTTTTCCTTCATGAAAGATTCCAGTGTTTCACCAAATCCCCACCAACCACTACCATTTTCACTTGACATATACAAATATTGTAAGATCTTGCATTACAGCCACCACCAAATCTAGAAATCATCAGGAAGTCTCTTCGGTCATTTAATTTTAATTCCGCAAGAAAGGATAGATCGCCAACTCTATTCGTCCGTCTATTCCTTCTATAGTTTATCCTATCAGATATCTCTTCAACAATGTCGAGGATCCACTCGGTTGTTTTGGCTTCCCTGTTCAACCATCGAGAATAACCACTGACACTCTCAGTAATCTTCACCAACTCTTTCCTTCTAGTGTACACCTTTGAAAAATCAAAAGTCTTTTTCTCCACTACTATCGTTTTTCGGCTCGCCATCATTGAGTTACTGATCAATTCACTTGTACGACCAAAAACATAAAATTTGCTCAACGTATAACTTCAAAGCCGCTACAACTTAAAACCAATTCATCTATTGGGTATGGCAACTATTTCTTTATTTGTTGGTGAAAATGTCTATAATGATTTCTCGGCACTTCTCACATACCTTTTGCTGTACATTTATACCTTTGTCACCTGGGAAGTAGTCTCATGTAACCAAAAAAATTAATAATTTGATTTCAAACTTTTGGTTCCATTAAATACCAAAGTACCTAGAAGGCTAGAACAAATACCGGGACCAGTTATAAAATAACAGTATGACTCAAAATATTCCGCTTCTCTTAATGAAGTAATGTGTACCTCAAGTGATTCTATGATCCATATCAAAGACCACAATCGATATCAAATTTGATACAGATCTTGATATTTTGATACCATAATCGTTAAATACAAATGGCTCCAATTAAAAGTGTGTCGACAATTGTAAGATTAGTCTCACGGTCTCACCTTCAAGATGATCACCTCACGATTTCGAAAGAAAAAAAAAAGAACAATAAACAATAGCCTAATATATTTTCTACTTTTACTCTCTTTTTTTTTGGGAAAATACGACTTTGGTCAGGTCCGCAGCACCTAGTAGGTAGTAACCTGCACACAAAAAACTGGAGCACCACACGAGCAACTGAAGCATAAAACACAGGTCGCGTGAATACAAGCTTTAAAGAGAAATAGATCAGGAATGCTTTCGAAATCAACATTGCAGTCAAGGAAATAATTATTTTTTGGGCATCTACAACACACTCGGATTTCAAATACAAGCTTAATATTTTTATCTTCAATTATGATTCGCTTCTTTTGCCAGCATAGTCCATTGTATATGATTTTTTATGTGCATATGTGTCAACCTAGTTAGGAAATATGTACATTATATCTTTTTTATACATTCTTCTTTCTTTTTAATAAAATCTTTCAGTTCTTTTTGATAAAAAAAAAAAGAAAAAAAAGAAACATAGGTCGCATGAAAATTACATAGAATAAATTCAACTAATAGACCTTTATAAAACAATAAATCTACCTCTTCATTAGAAATTAACATAATTAATGATTTTTCTTTAACCAAAAAAAAAAAAGAAAAAGCAAAAGTCAAGGACATAATTTAGAGTCATAAACCCTTGTTATATGTAAAAGTTCAAGTTGTTAGAGTCAATGAATGTTAACAAGACTTAAGATCCACGTGTTTCTGAAAGTTGTGAGTTCATATATGCTGGGGAAAGTAGGGTCTAGATTAAATTGTGCAGCGGAAAAGAATAACTATTTTCCCTTAACAGAATCACATGAGGATGCATGAATTAAAGTAATAAGTTGAAGATCAGATACATACCGTTAAAACACTTGCATGTAATCCCAGATCTTCCTTCCACGTTCTGGATAAGTCGTCGAAAATCTGAAAAGATACAACAACTATATTTCGACCATAACTTTTTACTGATTGATCCGATTCGCCTATGTGAAAGTATATAGAAAATTTAATTTCCTACAACTTTGCGTGAAATATCGAATCTCCAATTCTGCTCCGAAGTGCCTCAAAAATCGATTTTAAATTCGGACAGGAATGTACTGCAAATTTTGGGTTTCTAAAACCATAAAGGTCATAACTTGAATTCTAAATCTATGAGAGAGTTTTAGACACACAAGTTATAAGCTCTATCTCTATTTATAGAGAAAGACCATCTTCCCATATCTTTAGCTCCAAGTTAGGTACAAATGGTCCCCACTTATTTAAGCTTTTGATTTATTACTTTGAGGTCCATATATCTCATATAATTCTCAAATAATAAATCTAATTGCAGTTAAGTCCACTAAATAACTGCAACTGAATACTCTAAAGTAAATGAATATTATTCAGAAGCCCTTCACTCACTAATACCCGCAAATAGTCCCTCCACTTAACTGATATTCGTAATATACACCAAGGTAACAATAACTATTAATGTCAGCACCTTTTGAGTAATTACATCTTAGTCCTTGCCTGCTATATCAGACTATTATAATTATTCTAATAATCTAATAAATATTTTATAGGATCACTGTACAGTCTAGAATAATTAATACTCTTGATTAGGCTCTTAAGGGAATATCATTTCGGTGTGGATTCCTTATTGACACAAAGTAATCCCACTAAGCGGCCTCAACTACCCAACCTACCCAGAATATCGGATCACATTTGCGTTGTCTGACCTCACTGTTTAGTAGATCAAAGTGAGTAGAAACTAACTTATAGGGTACACTCTGCTCTCAAGATTTAGGAAATTTGCAATCAGCAAGTTTTTCAGAATCTTTTTATGTGCTGACAATAACATAAAAAGTATTATATTTTACCTGTTCAATATATTTCAAATACATCAACACACTGACTTAGAGTCGCCACTCTCGTGATGGAGATACATCACCCTATAATATAGAAGTCTAGTGTGCTATAGTCTTATCAGATGAATTGTTCAGATTTATCACTGACTATGAATGATACAAGAATGTGAGGAACCAGTAAATTACATCTCTCCATGTATGAACACTTCATACAAATAATTTACTTACAATAGCATCTTGTGAACAACACTTAGTCCATCATATGGATAAAGTAATAATATAATATCATGCTCATTAAAAAATATAATTTATTAATATTATTAATTTAAGTTATTTTAGGGCATAAACCCCAATAATGTGTCTAACATAATGACCAAGGGGAGTATTGGTGATAGCAATCGACTCATAATTAAACACACTAGTCTTTATTATGTATACGAGCATCCTGCACTTGTATCACACATATCCTTTACCTTTCTTCCTATGCTTCATTTGTGCCAAAAAATGCATTAGACGTAAAACCTAGTGCTAAATTTTTTTATAAAATTTGAATACACTTATTCTTACACCTCGTTTATATTACTTTGTGTTCCACATAGAGACTATCTTAAATTGATGTTGTCTACATGATGGAAAGGTCATCGGCTCAAAAAATAGCTCTTAAATCATCTCCATATTAGCACAAGCAAAGAATGTAATAATGAAATGACTACGAGAGGTTTATTTTGTTAAATGCATTAGGTTTTATTTTATTTTATTCTGAGTTTTCATATTCTTTCTTAACAACCTTTACTCTTTTTTTTTATTTAAACCCTTATAATTTATGGTTTTCCTCAAAATTAATTTTTATATTTTATTTAAAAAAATTTTCGTGTGATATCGAAAATTAATGCTTTCATATCTGATGGATATTCATCATTGATATATGTACTTGACAATACTAATGTGCGAAGACATTTGGATAGCATAAGACCTACAATTTGGTCCTTCCAAAATGATATGAAACTTCCTTATAATACAACCCCAACGAACAGTTTCAACTCGCATGGATAACAAGACCCTTATATCATCCAGTCTTGCCTTTATAAAACTCTCTTGTAAAACTTAAAAATAGACAATTTATGTGGGACCTACAAAACTAATCCACAATGCAAAGATTGTGTAAATTTGTAATTTGACTGACACATTTAAAAAAAGTAAAATTTGCCCGATATTTTTAAAAGCAAAACCTATTTTTAATGTTATTTTTTAAGTTCCCAACATTTTTAAAACCCAAACCAGTATTTCACCTAGGAAGTGGGCGGACTTTGAGACCTCGCCCACTTCCAGGCTCAGTTTGAGAGCGCTTGGGTGAGAGGCTCATTTTCAAACCCCTCCTGGTTTCAAGCCTTCTGTAAGACTCCGCTCAACAACTCGAGGTTTTCGGAATCCGCTTTGCTAATTTTGAAAATATTTTTACAAATTGTTTATATTCCCACAACTCTCTCTCCTGCTAGTGTAAATATATATTTTTACACAATCCACTGCGAATTTATTTTTAGACAATCTTCTTAAAAATAACTAGCATTGGGGATGCTCTTAGGCTTAGCTATTTCAGCGGATTCAACGCTACTGGTTTTAGAGTATCTCCAATTCAAATGTATTAAAAAATTTTGTGCTTTCTATATAGCATATTGCCCAAGACAATGTCTTCCTTAGAGCAAGTACTATGCCTCCCTCTTTTTCCTAAATTGAAGAGGTTTGAGGGCAGGGGCGGAGCCACCTTGAGACCTGGGGGCCAAGCCCCCTCAGCCTCAAGGTACTCCCTTTGAGTTTTTAGTAATATTATATATAAAATTTTATTAATTCTAAATATTGGCCCCTGCCCAAATTTGTTTTAACACTTTGGCGCCCTACAACCACAAAATTCTAGCTCCGCCCCTATTTGAGGGATAAAAGCAAGTACTAAGGTGAGCTCCGTCCTCCAAACTCCTCCACCCAGCCTCATATATGAGGACAAAATTGAGAGAAAGGGGGAACGAGAAAGGGACTGGAGGGTGACAGAGGGGGTAGATGGCGAAAGAGGGAGTGAAAGGCGACACTCCCAGTCGCCTAATATTAAAAAAAAAAATTTATTTTGGGTGATAGAGGGAGTCGCCCCCTTTTTTAAAACTTTAAAATCTTTTTTTTTTTGTTTTCAAAAAAATTTTTTGTTGTATGAAAGTTTTCATATATTTTGAGACACCAAGCCTGTGGGGCCCACTTAGATATGATCTAATTGCTGATATTTGGTGAGGCTGTTCTTCTCACCATGCAGATCATCCTCACAAAAAAAAAAATCACCCCATTATAAAGCTTCTAGCCCTTCAAAAATTGATCTGAAATCGATTGAAAATTAACGGTGAGTAGAACGGTTAGAAAAAGAGTCAACTTTTGATAGGGTTAGAAGTTTTAGAATTGGATGATTTTTTGTAAGGATGATTTGCATGGTGAGGAGAACTACCTTATCAAATATGAGCTATTGGATTATATCCAAGTGGGCCGCACAAGCTTGGTGTATCGAAACATACATAAACTTTTATACAACAAACTAATTCATTTTAAAACAAAAAAAATGGGTGATGGAGGGACTGTCGCGTCCACTCCCTCCATCTCTCAAAACCCAATTTTTTAAAAAATAAAATAAAAATGGGCGACACAACCAGTGTCGCCCTTCATTGGGTGTATCGCCCACCAACCCATCTATCGTCGCTCCAACCCAGTGTCGCCCTTCATTGGGTGTATCGCCCACCAACCCATCTATCGTCGCTCCAAATTTTGGGAGTTCACTCTTAGTACTTGCCCCTCCCTCTAACTACCATTTGAGGCTTGAAAAACTAAATTTTGGGAGATACCATAGTACTTGCCCTTATGTGGCACAAAAAGTTTCACAATAGACATTCAAAACAAGAATGTATCTCTAATGCAAATGTCTTAAAACGCCTTTTGTTACTTATGTAGCTTTTTTACTTTTTTGAATGGGACAAAACTACTTTTTGAGTAAGACAAAATTATTTTGTTCACATGTAGTGACTAAGATAGGAAGACATTGTGAAGTTGACTATCTAGAACTAGACATTGCCTTTCACAATATCTTCTCTAACTATTGCCATGTCACGATCCAAGACTTTCTTTAGAATAGTATTGAAGAAGGATTTTTGAGATGAATATCTATCATTCCTATGTGGCAACCACTTTTTATGACATTCGCAATAGCATTAGAGATATTCTTAGATCCTCCATCTATAAAGTCATCCGTAATCTCCAACAATAAAACTAACACTCAGTGTTTAAAAATCAGTCGTTATAACGATTAGAGCATCTTCAATGTAAATGTCTAATCTTTCTTATGTAAAGTGTTTCACAGATAATGTCTTGTCTACGTGGTAAGAAAATATTCAGAATAGACATTGTTAGAAAAAATTGCTCTTTACTACAAGTATCTTGGGATATTTTTTTAACTTACTAGTGCCTATATCCCGTGCAAGGCACATGCTTCTTTTAAAAAAAAATTAAATTTTTTATTAGATAATTAAAAAATTTAGTTGTTTTAGATTGAGCCATATGTTTATATTGTAGGTTTTTTTAACCTACACCTAAGAGAGAGGGATTTGTTAACCCAATAATAGATAATAGATTGAGCCATATATTTATAATGTAGGTTTTTTTAACCTACACCTAAGAGAGAGGGTTTTGTTAACCCAAGGCTTCTCCTATAGTATATTAGAATAGATGTGGCACTTAATTTTTGAATAGATCCAACTTATTTTGCTTAAAAAGTACGTACCTAAAAATTTTGGAGGGAAAAAAATTGTTAGACGTGGACGGTAAGACGTTGTGAAGTTAAATGTCTAAAAATAGACATTGGACTTCACAATGTCTATTCTAACCACCGCCACATCAGCTTTCAAGTTTCTCTTCACATTAACAGAAAAAGATTTTGTAGAGCAAATGTCTATTTATCCTACGTGGTAGTCAATTTTTACTACATTCACTGACCACTATAACAATAAAAACAACTGTTATTTTGCTAAAAAATGATCAATAACATAGAAAACTAATTTGATATTTTTTTTTTGAAAATTTAATCACCTTTATTTTTCATTATACAATGGTTACATTCTATTATAACGGTGTTTATAATAAACATTTTTTTTAGTTTAACAGTTTTCAGTGTTTGACTTAAAACCGTTATAATCTCTAGTATACAAAGAGGCTCGTATGCCGCTTTATTTGAGCCGTATAAGAGCCATGTATGTACTCCATTTATACCAGTTCTAAGGCTAACTCAAATATTCAAGTGGGCCTACCTGAAACCTTATTTCTATAATAATTGCACTCGATTTACACGTAACAGTGAGAGCTATATAGAGTTGATCCAAATACTGATTTTTTTTGTCACGAAGATCTCCTCCTCATTAGAGTCCCACATAACAGTGTCAAAAAAGAATAAGTGCATTGCTAACAAAGAAAAATTAATGGTTTGTGTGGGGAGTAAGTTTGTGAAGGGATTAACCAAACAACACATAACATAATTTGCCAACTTACACATGCTACACCAGCAAAGTGAGTTTGTGAAGGGGTTAACTAAATAACACGCCGCTTAATTTGCCAATTTACATGAACGTAATGCGTGTGAGAAGGCAAAGTGAGTTTCTAAAGGGGTTAGCCAAATAACAAGCCCCATAATTTGCCAACTCATATGCATATAACACGTTTGAGAGGGCAAATGAGTTTGTTGGGGGGAAATGTTGTGATTATAATGATAACAGCCTCCTACCATTACACTGTTATGGCAGTTGTAACTAATAATAAATTGTCCCCCATTTATTGTACTCTTTATTTACATTGATCTATTTGGATCACACAGAATGTTTCAAGGGCTAATTTTTTCGAAGGATGGTCTCCTCAACTTGTACATCAACCTCACAACGGCTAAATAATTTTATCCCCATTTAAAATTAATCTAGATTTTTATCAAAATTATCTAATAAAAACTTAATTTTTAATGGCATTAAATTTCTTATATTGATGTGACTTGTTGTGAAGATGAGTGATATTGTGAAAAAATCATTCTTATAAAAAACCAACCTTTAGATCATTTCTATGTAGGGCTAAAAACCAATTTAAATTGAGCATAAAATAAATAGAATATTAATAAAAAAAAAGTGCAACGACCCTTGGCGTTTTTTATATGCCACGTCCAAATTACCCAACCCATTCAGGAGTAATGTTACAGGAGCCCCAGATTTACACTCCAAACAATACCTCAAATAATAAAATTAGTGTGGAATCTAATTTTGGTCTAACTTCGATCTAAAGTTGGTTTAAAGTCGAATTTTATAATCTGAGGTAATATTTAGGGTGCAAATGCGCTGTAGCATTTCACACCCATACAGTATGGTTGTATTTGTAGGTGTGGTGGGCCGTGGGTCTTCATTTTCAGTTCTCGTATACGCTTCTGTGCGGGTTGGAAGGATTGAAAGAGAAAGCTTTAAATAATAGTCCAATCCTGTCCCCAAAATTGTTATTTCTAGAGTTGCTGATCACCAAATTAATGCTACACGTTCCTAAAAATGTAATTCTGGCAGGTACAAAATGTGCGATCTTCGGCACTTGTACATTTTTGGGCCCCTATAAATCACGATGCGACACATAAATTTACAGAAGTTGTAAGACTTCCGCATCTTGTACATTCACCCTTAATTTAAAATTGAATAAAGCCATTTGAACATAATTTTTTAAATTTTTATTTTTAATCTGAGGTTTGGGACCTGACATTCCGACCAAGGTTTGCTTTTTCACTTGGCAGGTCCACCATAATGCTATACTGACACAAGACAATTTTGCTCGAAGGGGAGTAATCACAGTTAATAGATGTGGACTTTGCAAAGCTGATTACGAGACAATCGACCATTTCTTGGTACATTGTCCAGTTATGAGAACGATTTGGGCAACCTTTTTTAAGGAGTTTCGGATGAATTGGTGCTTCGACAGAAGGGCAACATCTCTTTTCAGAGAAACAGAAAAATGCCACTTCTCAACTGTGGGAACCACATTTAGAAACTATTGCCTTTTGCCACTTGCTGGACGATGTGGAACAAGCCGAATAGGAGAATCTTTGAAGGGGTAGAGAGGAACTCTCATCAACTTAGAGCCTGTTTGTTTTTTTTTTTTTTGAAAAGTATGTCTGAATCTGACTCTGGGTCTGAATTGGGCCGAGTCAGATTTCAGATTGTTTATTTTTTATTTTTTAAGTGTCTGACTCAAATTTTGAGTCAGCAAAATGTCTGAAAAATGGATAAATTTTTTCAGCCAAAAGTTTGTACTGAAAAGATCTAAAATATGCTGAATCGGTCTTTTTACAATTTTGTCCTCTAATTATCTTTTAAATGACATAATTGCCATCAAGTATCAAAAAGATCTAATTCTTCCATTTCAAAGTTTTTTTTCTTTTCTTTTTTTTTTATAAAGCTTCCATTTCAACTTTTTTTTTCTAATGAAGACCAAATGTTAGAAACTCATAGCCCTACCCTAGCCGTACATGCGTAACTTGTATGGTCCTCTAAAAAAATGAGCGTTTTTTTTGTTTAACGGTTAACATTACATGATGAATAATGATGGAACTTAGGATGGATATGCACTTGTTAATATTACTTACTTGAAACTAATAGGGACATATTTTAATTAAATAAGGGTAAAAGTGTCAAAAAATCAGTCAGGCATAATTTATTAAAAGAATTCAGATGAAAAAACAAATATACTTAAATTCAAACAAGTCAGGTCTAGATGATCTCAGATCCAGATGACTCAGGTAGTCTTAGATTCAGATTTCAGATTCAGATTTCAGAAAAAAAAAAACAAACGCCACCTTATACTTGATATCAAGGCATGTCTATTGTACTGGTCCTCACCATCTAAACTACTTTTGAATAAGCGGTTTGAGGACCTCGTTTTTAGTTTTGGGGAGTTAGTGCTGCGAGATTGAGGGTATTCTACGTAACTCCTACTTTCCATCTCGGAAAGTATTGTATTCCTCTTGAACTTTTAAATATTATATATTATCTTTTACTGATAAAAAAAAATTATGTTTAGGCCAAACATAAACATTGTGGGGCCCACATTACTACGATCCAAGGACTGATAGTTTGTAAGCATGTTCTTCTCATAATATAGATTATCTCAACAAAAAATCATCACATTCTAAAACTTATAACCTCATCAAAAATTGGATAAAAGTCCTCACCGTTTATTTTTTACTATTGATTTTTAATCAACTTCAAATCAATTTTTGGTGATGTTAGAAGTTTTAGAATTGACTGACTTTTTGTGAGGATGATATACGTAGTTAGGAGAACATACTCACAAAATATCAGCCCTTGGATCGTAGTCATGTGAGCCCCACAATATTTAAGTTTGGCCCAAATATAAAAAAAGTTATGTTCACCTAGCAGTGTCGTTTAAAATTCGATCAGTATGAATTTTAGGTGCTTTTTGGCCGGGTATGAATATCATGATTCTTATCCAAAGTGATAAAAGTAATTTCGCCTTTCTCGGTGGGTTAGAGTACCATTGTGTTGTGTTAGGTCTAGACTTAAATGTAAAAAAATAGTAACAAAGACTATCAAATTTGATCAAGCTCATTAAACTCACGAGTATTTGAATTTTTCTTCCCCACGTTGAAATCCTAACTACCTCCACCACTTATCATCGAACAATATTTTTTCGGACATCAGAGATTGTAAACATGGAAGACGACAAGTCCTTTGAGGTGTAAACCAATCAATGGAGTTCTACTCAAAAAAACACTTTTTGGAAAGGGTATTAGTTCCACTAACCAGATCATTTTAGGTAATAGGATCAGTATTTAATCTTTTTTTTAAAGTTCTTTCGGGTTTCCACCCAAACGAAGCCCGTTAATCCGTTATATGTTAAAACACATATAACGGACTTCCATAGACTTTCATGAACTTGTGAGGGGGGTATGGTCTTGCAAATGCATGTGTTATTCAACAGGTGTTCTGATTCTAATGGACTTCCATAGACTTTCATGAACTTGTGAAATCAGGTGTTATTAAATCAAGACTTTGAGGGAGTCTTGCAAATTTAATACATATGTTATTCAATTAAGACTTTGAAGGAGTCTTACAAATACACGTGTTATTCAATTAAGACTTTGAAGAAGTCTTGCAAATGCATATGTTATTCAATCAAGACTTTGATGGAGTCATGTAAATGCATGTGTTGTTCAATCAAGACTTTGAGGGAGTCTTGCAAATGCATATTGTATTTATTGTGGACTTTAAAGTCCATGACTTTGATAGATTTTCCTTTTTGATGGACTTTGAAGGATTTTTGTGTGTAATGTGGGGTTATTCAATCCCATTAGCTTATTAAAGGCCATGGGTGTTCTACGTCACCCAATAGAGTTCCACGTGTTAGGTTCAAAATAATGACATACATGGGGGACATGTTAAGAATATTCCTACATGGGTCTTGGATACTTCACTCATTGCCAATCAATTTGGAGTTAGATGCCCATGAACTTAATAATAGATTCACTTCTTATTTCACTCTCCATCCAGTCGTCTCTTCTCTTTCTCTCGTTAAATATTTTTTTAACCAATGGTGATGGGAGTGACCATCAATCTTGCAAATGAATGTATTATTTAATAGGTGTTCTAATTATAATGGACTTTCATAGACGTTCATGAACTTGTGAAATCAGATGTTATTCAATCAAGACTTTGAGGGAGTCTTGCAAATTTAATGCATATGTTATTCAATCAAGATTTTGAAGAAGTCTTACAAATACATATGTTATTCAATTAAGACTTTGAAGAAGTCTTGCAAATGCATATGTTATTCAATTAAGACTTTGATGGAGTCCTGTAAATGCATGTGTTATTCAATCAAGACTTTGAGGGAGTCTTGCAAATGCATATGTTATTTATTGTGGACTTTAAAGTCCATAACTTTGATGGATTTTCTTTTTTGATGGACTTTGAAGGAATTTTGTGTGTAATGTGGGGTTATTCAATCCCATTGGCTTATTAAAGTCCATGGGTGTTCTACGTTACCCAATAGAGTTCCACTTGTTAGGTTCAAAATAACGACATACCTGGCGGACATGTTAAGAATATTCCTATATGGGCCTGGGATACTCTATTCATTGCCAATCAATTTTGAATTAGATGCCTATGAACTTAATACCGGATTCACTTCTTATTTCACTCTCTATCCAGTCGTCACTTCTCTTTCTCTCGTTAAATATTTTTTGAAGCAATGGTGATGGGAGTGACCATCAGACTGAACTGTTGTTCATAACAATCGAGATAAGTTCAATGAGAGAAAGAATGTTTCATCACAATCGAGGTCTGTTCAATGAGAGAAAGACATGTTTTATATGTTGTAACGAAATAGGAAACATCTTCACTGGCACATGGATCCATATTGATTAGGCCATTGTTCCGTAAAACACCATTCACTGCCAGGTCGATATGCATTGATCAGGCCATTGATCCGGTATACACCATTCATTGCTAGGTCGATCCCCATTGATCAGGCTATTGATCTAGTATAGGCCATTGATCCAACACATTCTAATAAGGGTCTTCCCGGAGATTTTGAAGACCTTGTGTGAATACTGAAAATAGGGCCTTTTCACATATCCTCACAAAACACCCAATTTTTTATAGGATGGATTGGCTAACAGGCTTTCATGTATAACCTCTTATGGGGGCCCACATCAGGTTGATCTAAGGGTTAAGTTTTGGAGAGAATGTTCTCTTCATCGTGTAGATCATCTTCACCAAAAATTACCTCATTCTAAAACTTCGAACCCCATAGAAAATTGATCGGAAGTTGATTAAAAATTAATAGTGAAAAATGAACGATGAGAAAAAGAGTTAATTTTTTATGGGGTTGGAAGTTTTAGAATGAGGTGATTTTTGGTAGAGATGATCTACATGGAGAAAAGAACATTCTCACAAAAAATCAGCCCTTAGAACAACCTGATGTGGGTCCCAATTAAACTTAATAACAATAAATGAAAAATAAAATAAAAACCCACCAAAGAGCCCCTAAAAAAATCCTCAAATATGTGTTTTTATGTTTCTTTTCTTTTCTAATCCAACAGAAAACTAAATCAAATATCAATGTGATTACATAAATAATGAATTGCTCAACAAGTCTTTTAATTCTTAAGAAATTAATAATTTGAACTAAAGTTTTAAAGAATTACTATTTACCTTCAGCCTTCTCAAAACCCTTGAAAAACTCCAACACTAAAGATCAAACCAGTTGAAGAGGAAGAATGATCTGTGTGTGGGTGATTCGATTCTGCGAAATCAAAAGAGGAAGAGATGTGGACGTTGAAGATCAAACCAGTTGAAGAGCATAAGAGGAAGAAGATGGAAAGAGAACAAAAAGGGATGGGTTTTGTTTAAGATCTCAGTATAGAGAGAGGAGAGGGAAAAGGAAAAGAGAAAAGAGAAAAGATTGAGAAAAGGAAGATAGAGGAGAGAGGAGAGAGAAGAAAGGAGAAAGGAGAGAAAAAAAAGAAAAAGAAGAGGAGAGAGTAAAGAGAGAGAAGAAATCAGTCACCGAGCCTTCGCCGTTCCATTGCGGTGCTCCTGTAGGTAAGTCCTTTCTCTTTCTTCCCCTCTCTAATCAGATCTAAAAAACAATTTGTTAAGGTTATGAAGATTTTTTTTGAATAAACCACAAGATGTTATGATCAACTATGGGGTTGCTACTAATGTTTGATTGTATGGAGTTGAATGAACCATAAGTGTTTGATTGTATCGACTGTTAATAAGTGGAGCCCCTTTCTTTGACTTTGGGAACAGTCAAAGTTATATGCCCATAGTTTTGTCAGGTGGTTTAGGTGGTTTAGCCACCTTAAGTCTTGGTTTGCTGCACAACCACCGAAAGGAGGTGCATGCAGCTGCTACTTTTTTTTTGTCTTAGTAGGCTACTGAGCCTATAAATAAGCTCTCCTCTTCTTCATTATATTTGTATCAAGTTAAGCTATAAGCTAAGAGAGGGGGAGAGAGAGAGAGAAGAGATAGAGAGAGTGTAATCTCTCTTGAGATAGTCTCTAGAGTGTAGTCTCTTATGAGAAGAGAGGTTGTGAGTGTAAACTCTTTGTACACTTGTATTTCCTTATTTATAGTGGATTGGCTTGGTATGGCTCAAAGAGGACGTAGGACTAGCTCCGAACCTCTATAAATCTTGCGTGTCATGTGAGTTATTTATTTCTTCTTTATTTGCCTCATGAGTGTTAACTATTTATTCATTCATATACTTCCAAGATCCTGCATTCCGCAATAGAGAGAAAACTCTAAGTAGATTGATCACCTAAGACGAGGGTATATTTTCTCAACAACTGGTATCAGAGCTGCAGGTACTATTCATCCATGAATAGTGAATACGTGAATAGTGTTACTATTCATACGGTGTAAATTCAGCCACGAATAGTAAATACAGTACCAATTCAGGTGAATAGTAAATTCGTGAAAAGTGGTACTGTTCATACGGTACTATTCATCGGCGGGAGGTAAACATCGGCGTGGGAGTCACGGATGATAGATCAGACAACGTTGCAAGGGTTTGAGTTTTCAACTGCAAAAATTTCTCATTTTGGAAGTCCCAGATGGAGGACTATCTATGCGAGAGAGATCTTCATGCTCCATTACGTGGAGTAGAAAAGAAGGGAAAACTCGATGATGTGTGTGGGCGTGATCCGTCGGTGCCTTACGGAGGAAGTGTACAACAATGTAGATGAAATTTCTATAACAAAAGACTTAATGGACACTTTGGAAAGGCTATATCAAAAGTCGTCGGCTTCAGGTAAAATTATGTTATGTGAACAATTATTTAATTTAAGAATGAATGAAGGCGAGACAGTATCAGTTCACCTTGGAAGGTTCAAATCAATTATTTCACAATTATCCAAGGTTGATATTACATTTTCGGATGAAGTCAAAGCTTTAAGGTTATTGTCTTCATTACCAACGAGTTGGGATACGGCTGTCACATCTATCAGCAACTCGGCGGGGAATGAAAAATTAAAATTAGAAAATGTAACGACTATGATACTTGGTGAAGAAGATAGGAGACTAGAACGAGGGTATACCGCTTCTAGCTCTTCTTCAGGCTCTGCCTTGAACATGCAATATGATAGAGGCAGGAATTTTAACAAAAATTCAGATAAATCTAGAGGCAAATCTAGGCGGAGATCAAAATCTAAACCTAGAGGTGTGTGTTGGACGTGCAACAAGGAAGGACACTTGAAGAAAGACTATCCAGACAGAAAAGGTGCTAAAAATTGTGGAAACAACGGTGATCAACAGAAGGAGGTCAATGTGGTTGCAGCCCCAAATGACGGAGTAAAAGTCATGGTAAATGACAACAATGTGATTACCGAAAGCTTTCTTTTACTCTCCGAGGACAGCATAGAGGAGTCTTGGATAGTAGACTCGGGAACTTCTTTCCACGCTACAGGTAATAAGGGGATCATGACATCTTACAAGGAAGGGTACTTCGGTCAAGTCTTCCTTGGTGATGGTGAAGCATGTGATATCATCGGCAAAGGTGATGTGAACGTGAAAGCCAACGGTTCAACGTGGAAGCTAAAAGATGTCCGACATGTTCCAAATCTGAGAAGAAACTTGATTTCTATGGGCCAAGTTTGTGATGATGACTGTGATGTTCACTTTTTTAAAAACAATTGGAAAGTGACAAAGGGAGCTATGGTGTTAGCTCGAGGACAAAGGTGTGGTACTCTCTACCAGGCTTCAGAAGGACCTACTCTAGCAGTGGCTAGTGGTGGGGAAGACGTCGGCTTATGGCATAGAAGACTGGGACACATCAGTGAGAAGAATATGAAGATTCTGCATAAAGATGGTCATTTACCGAAGGTAAAATCAGTTGAGATGAGCTGTTGTGAAGATTGTGTTCTTGGAAAGCAAAAGCGGGTCAGTTTCAACAGAGGAGGCAGAAGCTTGAGGAAAGAAAAACTGGATCTAGTTCATACAGATGTTTGGGGTCCAGCAGATGTCACTTCTTATGGTGGTGCTCAGTACTTCGTTACCTTCATTGATGACCATTCGAGAAAGGTATGGATTTATTCCATGAAACATAAATCTGACGTGTTTGATGTGTTTCAGACATGGAGAGCTTTGGTCGAAACTGAAACAGGTCTAAAACTTAAATGCTTAAGGTCAGATAATGGTGGTGAGTATGATAAAAAAGAATTCTTACAGCTATGTGCTACTAGTGGGATACGTTTGGAGAGAACGCTCCCAGGGACACCAAAGGAAAATGGGGTAGCTGAGCGTATGAATTGGACGCTAAATGCGCGTGCCAGATGCATGAGATTGCAATCTGGGTTGGCCGAAGCTTTTTGGGCACATGCTACAGAGACGGCTGCTTATCTAATCAATCGGACACCCAGTAGTCCATTAGATATGCGGATTCCAGAAGAGGATTGGACTGGTAAAAAGGTAAATCTTTCTTATTTGAAAGTTTTTGGATGTGTTGCTTATGTTCATCTTAATCCTACAGAGAGGAAAAAGATAGGTCCTTAAGCAAAGAAGTGTATCTTCATAGGCTATGGAGGTGACTCATTTGGATATAGGTTTTGGGACTACGAGAGTCACAAGGTTATTCGAAGCAGAGATGTAACCTTTAATGAAAATGCACTGTATAAGGACAGGAATGCAACACAGCTCCAATGTGATGAATCAGAAACTCAAGTCGACAAGGCAAAGTATGTTGACATGAGTGATGTTACAGGGATAACAAGTAGAACAGTGGAAGGAGAAGAACAAGCAGAGGCTCCACGGGAAGAGGAACCTCAACTGCAACAGGAAGGTGTTCCAACTGCAGTGGGAGTTCCTCCCACAGCTCCACAGGATCAGTCAAGTACACAGACTGAAACATCTACGGTGTTCGTTCCAAGAAGATCGTCACGGACTCCTAAACCGAATCCAAAGTATATGAATACAATTGATCATCTGTTGCTTACAGATGGTGGTGAACCGGAACATTTTGATGAAGCGCTCCAGGTTAAAAACTCTAGTAAGTGGGAACTGTAGACGCCAAATTTTCGCACACCACGGAAAATACCTGTTTTGGCCGCACCT
>MVGT01000719.1:10134-53825 GCA_002174775.1 Macleaya cordata
CAAGTCTCTATATATATAATCCTCTCTCTCTCTCTCTCTCTCTCAAGTCTCTATATATATAATCCTCTTTTATACATCTCCTACAATATCTTTCTTTCTTCTTTTTGTTAATCTACTCTTAATCTATATTAGTACTTCAATCATAACAAATGGCAACCAAACGAGCGTCGTTAAGTATTACTAGCCTTACTCTTTTGTTGTATTTTCTGACGTTCTCTTTCTCCGTCTTTGCTCGTCCGAGTACTTTCCTCGACGACTTTCATGTTACGTGGTCGGATTCTCATATCAAACAAATAGGAGGGAATGCCATACAATTAATCCTAGACCAAAGTTCAGGTATATGTATGCATGTAGGGTTCAATATGCATGGCAATTAAGTACAATTAGTATTGTAAGTTGATCTTCTTTACTTGGTTTTATTTCAGGTTGTGGATTTGCTTCAAAGAACAAATACTTGTTTGGGCGTGTGAGCATGAAGATCAAGCTCATCCCTGGCGATTCTGCTGGAACTGTTACTGCTTTCTATGTGAGTCAATTGTCTGTGCTATGTCCTTGCTACCATGGTTTCTTAGAGACAGACGTTTTGTTGCTCTCTCTCTCTCTCTCTCTCTCTCTAATTCGTTTAATTTGGTGAAACAGATGAACTCAGACACAGATACAGTCCGTGACGAGTTGGATTTTGAGTTCTTGGGTAATCGGACGGGTCAGCCGTACACAGTTCAAACTAATGTTTACGCCCATGGAAAGGGTGATCGAGAACAAAGGGTCAACCTCTGGTTCGATCCAGCTGCAGATTTCCACACTTACGCCATTCTTTGGAATCATCATCATGTTGTGTAAGTTAACAATCCATAAGAGGCAACTAACTCTATACTGATAAAATGAGACACGCTCCTGGGCCCATATGAACATAAGTGGGAGGATGATTTTTCTGGTGGGGGACCCAATCCCTCACCTTGCACCTAGGGTGTCAATGGGTCAGTCCCGATTCAGTTATTTAACTACCCAGAACTAAAAATTACTAAATAAGCCGGTTCCAGTTCTTATTGGTTCTGGTTCCAATACTCAGATAAGTGGAGCCAAAACCGTGATAATTGGTCTGGGTATTAAAAAATTAGGGAAATGAGAGCTATTCTAGTACCATCCCTGTTCCCGTTCCTATTCGTCTGGTTCATCTAGAATAGAAACTGGTTAAACAACTAGAACTTTCAGCTCCTAACGGTTTTGATGCTGATACTGAAATATGTAGAACCAAAACCGTGAAATCTGTTCTAAATTCTGATTATACACCATCATTACACATGATCTATGTGAAATTGATCATTTAACTCATCACGAGGTACATCCATCTCGGCTCCTTAGAACGGCATCGTTTTGTTCTTGGTTTACATTGACACCACCTAAAAATGGAACCCATACTACTCATTTCCAACTATTTGCCTCATAAGACAGTACTAGTACACCCAGCAGAACCATAAGCTCTGGTACTACTTGTTAGGGGCCAACCTCCACGTTACATCTATATTATTCCCAACTTAACTATCCGCATTCGTGAGGATTCACAGTATATTCCAAAAAAAAAAAAAACGATATAATAAAGCTACTAACTTAAAATTGGATCACAAGTTAGAAACTTTTTAAAGCATAAATAAATAAGTGATTACTATTAATAACAACAATGAAAGATGACAGAAAGTGATGTTATTGCAGCTTTTACGTGGACGACGTACCAATCAGGGTTTACAAGAACAACGAGGCGAAAGGGATTCCATTTCCCAAGTTCCAACCGATGGGAGTCTACTCAACACTATGGGAAGCCGATGACTGGGCCACAAGAGGTGGCCTTGAGAAGATTGATTGGAGCAAAGCGCCCTTCTATGCTTACTATAAAGACTTCGACATTGAAGGTTGCCCTGTTCCAGGTCCAGCAAGTTGCACCTCAAACGCTCGCAACTGGTGGGAGGGCCCTTCCTACCAACAGCTAGACTCTATCCAAGCCAGAAAATACAGGTGGGTTCGAATAAACCACATGATCTACGATTATTGCACCGACAAATCCCGGTACCCAGTCACCCCACCTGAATGCATGGCAGGTATCTAAAGTTCCATATGTACCCCCTCTTTATACACCTCTTATGTGAAAGAGAAGCCATGCAGACCCAGGGTATAATGGGAATGAAGTACCTTTATTGTCATTTATGGCTGAAGCGCATTTTCTGAATCTGTTCTATGCACCTATTAACAGTGTGTGCAAATGTCAGTGTCTATGTGTCTGCATTAGGTGTAAATTATTTGTAAGAATAAAGGCTTTCATTGTTTGTGAAAATGATAGCTTAAATGTATTTATGGGGTCTTAAAGTTGAAAGCGAAAGGGAAATAATGCCAAGTTGGTATAGTTTTTGTCAATTTTCGGGACGTTAGTTGGTGTGTCAAATCTTTCTACTCAGTTAATAAGGGAAAAAATTTCACGAAAACTAAATGTTGTTACCTACTCAATCAAGTATGAAACACTCTAGGTGTCATAGTAATTACCCGAAACAAAAATGCTTTCCAGTCTGACTTGGAAATTGGAATTTGGGTCATGCTATCCGTTGGAGTCAACTTTGACAGCAACTGGCCCTGAACAGTATGGGCAGTTCCCAAACAGAACATCAAATGACCTGCAATGAAGTCAATCCAGATGTCATCAGTTTTAAGTAACCAATAAGGATAAGTTCAAGCAACGTTTTAAAAACCGGCTCGCTCAATGAACCGGAAATGTCACTGGGTTAGGTTAACCCGGGTCAACTAGTTGGTTGACCCAAATAACCCACCGAAGAATCTATATTATATATCTATAATTACAGTCAGAACATGAATAATATATGATAAATATAAAGACCTTTACAAATAAACAACAAAACTAATTCATTTATCAGACTTCACAGGTTCAAACTTTATGAGATGGAATTTTGTCAAAATTCCTAAATAATAGACCCAATAAAAAACCAGACGGTTCGCCTGGGTTTCTGGTTCAACCGTCTGAGTCAACCGGTTCAGACAAAAAAATGGTTTTGAGAAAAAATACTGGGTCAATGCTGAACCAACCCGGTCTAAGGACTGTGTAACCTGTTGAACCGGCCGATCCAGTCTGGTTTTTACATTGAGTTCAAGAGTACTAGTATATAGTGAAAATAGACAACAGGAATGATGCACATGCAGCAAACTGGAGGTATAAGCCAAAAGACCAACCTGATAAGATGACTGCAACCATCCATTTTTATTTTATTTTTTTGAATTCCAGCGACCATCCATATTTATAGACTTCTATCGTTTGGTATAATTTCCGCTAAATGGTTGAAAGATATTCCATATCAGACAGTCAAGAAAATTCAATAGAGTTAAAGTTTTGGAGGGGGAAGTTAGTGACAATAAACTTGATGGAGGTCCAGACCTCATGAATATGTGACTTACGTGGTGATTACCTTAGTCAAAAGGACGCTTGAAAAAAAAACAAACATGCAGCTGGAAACAATCTTATCACTATGCTCTAATGCACTGCAATCAGACAAACCGAATGTAAAAGCCAGTCAATAAAGATAATTAATTGCAACATACTGCCTTGTTGTTGTGATGGAACGCAACCAATCTCCAAGACAAACACTGTGAAAAGCTCTATTGCAGCTGCTATTGTCACAAGTATAGTCGGGCCCACTTCCACTCTTAGCTCCAAGTTCATCATCTTCATCAACAGCAAAAACCAAAAACAAAATCATTCCAGAATGTTACTTAGAAGATTAAAGATCCAGGAAAAAAGGGATACTTGGAAGGTTCCAGAGCTGTGTATTTTTTTATCTTACTGATTGGAAGACACTGAGCATAACAAATTCCACATTCAACTTGTTCTTCATCCCTCCAGGAATCTGGAGGTCCAGGAAATGAAGTCTCCATTAGATTTTCTAGATTTTCAACGAGTGACTTGTCCTTCGTCCTATGCAACCAAACAGGTTATTTAAATATTCATTTCTAACAAAAAAAAAAAAGAAGGAAATGCAGTAATGTAGGCAATCATTCCTAACAATAGTTAGCTGAGTCATGACTGTAGGAAATTGCATGCAATGAACAACAATTTGTATCGCATAATAAAAGATTAAAGGCCTCATGAGATTATGTATTACACTAGTAGGGTACCAAAATGATTATAACTTGCCTAGTGATCCCATTTCTCTCTTTGAGCAAAAAAAACTGAATCCATTTCTCTCATCTCTACATTATTCATAGGCTATAGCTGACGTTCAGAATCTTTTGAGACTTCAGAACTTACATTTTAGTGTTGCATGATAAAGTTTCAAGTTTCAACTGATACATTTAATCCAAGTGCCTCTAAGAGTATTTTAGATGCTTCGTGCATGCATATGCATGATATATAAAAGCATATCTATAAGTTGGAAGTAATGCAAAGTCATTTTCTAATTTGATATCAAGAAGGAAGATACTCATAAAACTGTCGGATCAATATCAAAACTCAGTGACAGAAACCTATG
Organism: Macleaya cordata; assembly: GCA_002174775.1. Taxonomy (NCBI): domain Eukaryota; kingdom Viridiplantae; phylum Streptophyta; class Magnoliopsida; order Ranunculales; family Papaveraceae; genus Macleaya; species Macleaya cordata. The sequence goes on from MVGT01000719.1 coordinate 14,658, forward strand.
AAACATACCATCTTTTGCTATTTCTCTTCCATTTCTTTTTCATCAAGTCAACAATTGAGTCTGGACCCAAAAACCGACACCTACCAAAATTCAATCACATTATTGAAAGAATGACCACAAAGTCAAAAAGCAGTATCTTGAGATGAATTCTTACTCTGGTAAGGACCTTGGGTCGTAAACATTTATAGATAACAAGATAGAACACTCATTTCCTGAGCAATAAAACCTGACATGGATCAATAGGAAGATTTGAAGAACAGGGAAAATGAACGACCAATAAATGTCTAGTCAACAAATATCTTACCTAGATTGATCTGACGAAATGATGTAGCACGAGATGGCTGTCTCGGACCAACAACCCAGAGAGATCTGTCAATATTATCCAAGGTAGACCAAAATTCCTGAAGCTTCTCCAAATGCTGAGTATAATTGTATGTGGCATGCATTCATTCATTAAAGCAGGAAATCAAAAGCAGAAGTGATATAAGGGACCACATCCACAAATAAGAAACGAAGTACAAGAATTTACTTTAACTTTGCTAGAAGAACTACCTCATGGAACTGGTGCACAACATCCTTCAATCTGGATGTTATTGACCACTTCAACTCACAAACATAAGGCACGTCCTGAAGAAGAAGAAGAAGAAGGTTTAGATTAACAAAAACTTTTGCAGCTATATGTAGCATTTGATACTGGTATGTGTCAGAGACTCAGAGTCTGAGACACATTTATTTTTATTTGATTCTTTTTGTTATTTTTAATTGGTAGTCTGAGACACTGCAAAGTGCTGCTTAGGCGAACCCGAAAAATAGGATTCATGGATCTGAAGGTACAATTTGAGTAATATTAAACAAATTGAAATTCTTCTTTTGTATTATAATGTGAGATTACTGAAGATGAAATGATTTGCACAATTCTTTTTCTTTTATTTTTTAGGAAAGAACTCATAATCTATGTTATTTTTTAAAACGATATTTTAAATCACATAAGAAAGGGGAAAAAGCAAAAAAGATCAAAGTAAACTTGGGAAGTGTCACACTATTTATCGATAGTGTTACCCAGTACGTGTCGAACATGGGTACTTGAACAGTTAAAAGGGAATCCATGCCACACAAGTCTGAACTTTTTGTAACAGAAAGGGAACCCACAGCATAGCTATTAAATGGAAAGTAATTTATTATTTCAGCACTTCTATCCAGGTTCAACCTTATTAAACCAGCATGTGATCAAATATCATAAAATTCAACAATATTGAAGTTATTAGGAAACCAACCGCTGAAATTGAAGGTACACATTTGGGATAACTTTGAGGCAAATGTATCTCAAATATATGTGATTGTCCCTTCTTGTCTCTAGCAGTCAAAATTAACCAAGCGTAAATAAGTGTCTTAAGCAACTAGCAAAGCAACACAAGTCACTCAGTAAAGCAAATTGAAAATATATTCAATGAATAATGAGATAACAGGCTTACGAAAATATTAATTTATTGCTTCCTTTTTAGGCTCCTACCTAGGACACTTTTATTGTGTATCTGTTATCAATAACTAAAGCTTGTGAAATATCAGTAAAATCTAAATGGCCTTTATTAATCACTTAAGATACCATTGATAGATTAGTGCAAACTGGAGTAAATGCACTAGTCTGTCTTATATTCCGTGATAGTTTATTTAGAACTTCCATTTTAAGGTTATTTCAAGAAAGAATGTGAGTGTGGAAATTTCCTAGCAATATGTTGGAGACCACTGACCCATGAATGGCGGCACACTCAGTGATTGTGTTGAGATTTTAAAAAATGGGCATCAATGACTTTGGTATAGAGCCGTTTGAACATGCAGGTAGAATTTCTTCATACTGGCACAACGAGGAAAGAATCGTGGAAGAATGATACAATCACTCTCCTTGATATTAGTCAATTTTTCTCCTTCCGTGATTTAAAACTATTGTATGTTTAACCCTTCCCAATTTTGGTCATGGTGATTAAAGCATCCAGCCCATTTTATGCAATCACTAAGTTTTTCTCTTGATATGGTAAAAGTTGAAAGGAATGGCAAAATTCTGAAAACTAGTAAAAAGCATTTTTATATCAACAATATATAGAAGAAATACAAAAGAAAAGTTGGATAATAAACTGATGTCTGCAAACATGACACTACAGATTTCTCATCTTACAAGATGCGGAAGGAAAGATAGGTTAGGTCTTCACCCAACCTTACTAGATGTTCCCATCCAACCTCTTCTATCTGCAAACAAAAACACATAATCCATGCTATTATTTACTCTTTAGTGTGTGTGTGTGTGTGTGTGTGTATATATATAATGAATGCACTAGATGGGGAAAAAATGACACGCCAACGTTAAAGTTCTTCTTTCAGAAATGTAAGAGCATGATCCAACAAAGATTCTGCAGTTAACTTAAGACACAAAAGCATTCACATCATTTGTACTGTTACACAGACCATTGAAAACGAGACCAGGGAAGCCCATGTAAATCCATATAAAGGATAATACTTCCGTAAAAAAAAAAAAAAGTATAAAGGATAATGCAGCTTAGGATGTCTAGAAGTTCATAAGCTTTCAATGCAGCAAGTTGAGTACTCAAAATTATGAGCCTAAAGTAACAGAATAAACCAAGCTTAAAACAGAGAAAAGATGATTCGAGAATAATGACAAGACTAGTGGATTGACAACTTACCGTAACCAAATACTGGCCATAGCATAAAGCAAGACTAATGTATCAATACCTAGGTTACCTTCTATAACCAAATATTAGCCATATAAGAAGCCAAATTCACCAAGCAACATGACATCCAAAAACCCAACAAATGAAACGGTGACCTAAAGAATTTTGGGATGTTAGTGTTAGATGAGCAGCGCTGCACCAGTGCCTGACCTAACAATCACTATGGGACAGCAACAACCTCATCATATATACTACAAAGAGTGTATTGTCATACAACTCACGAGGGTTGAGTGGTGCCTTAGGTTTGCTCAACGAGGGAAGTTACCTACTAAAATCCAACAGGTTAATAAGTTTCAACACAAAAAATTTAGATGCTTAACAAAAAAAACACCAAACAGTTGGAAGATGCCAATGTGCCATCTTGCTGAGTTTGTAAAGTCGGTGAATCTTGATACTACAGACAAAGTATTCAAAATTGGCTTAATAAATACCAAACAATAAGCAGTAACCTGCTTGGCTTCGGACTGCAACTTAGGCGTACCCAAGCTTGACTAGCTCACCTAAACTTTGGGTCACACCTCGTGTGCTCAGGCAAAAAAAGCATAGTTCCAAACTCACGCTGCAGGCGGATTAAGTAGCCTCTATTCTTAGTTTGTGCTCGGGCTGATCAGCAACAAGACACATCCCGTGCAAGTCAAAGCTCTCAAGCCTCACCTTCCATAAAGTGTTCAATGCCCATGTGGGGCTAAATAGGTCAACTTCACCATCCTCCTACTACCCTTGAAGACCTCACTAATCACATGGTCGGGTCAGGTTGTACAACGTTAAATGCGAGGGTCAATAAAATATCACTCTACATATCTCGGACGCCCAACAATCCATGACATTTTTGGTCTTCAGACCAAAACGACCTATAATCAAACAATTCGTGTCCTTGACAAGACATATTGTCAATCATAACGCCATACCATATTGAAGATCTAAACAAATCCAAAAGCACCATGAATTGAAGATTAAAGGCATTTATTTTGTTAATTTGTCCGCTGTGAAGGTTGGAATCTGGAACTAAGAAATCAACAAAAATGTGACTATAAAAGTATTGCAACTGGTTTACCTCTGAATACACCGATCGGTAAAAAGCTGACGACAAGACTTCTTCTTTGCGTCTATTTTGCTCATTACGATACTATAATAGAAAAAGGAAAGAAAAGCTTGAGATTGAAATTTTACATAGAAATGCTTGATATCGAACCAAAAAAAAAAAAAAAAATCTCTAGCTGAGATGAAGATTTTAGGGTTTGAAATCAGAAGAAATTGAAATACTACAGTGATAATTTTCAATTAATTTAGAGGATTAAATCAATATCTTACCAAGTTTCTGTTCATCTTGAGATGGAGAATTGTTTGATAATTTTTATAAAATCTCTGCGCAGAAAGAAGAGAATTTATAAGCAAAATCAAACGAAATTCAATACAAAGATCGAGTAAAAGAAATAATCGTACCGTCAAAGTTCAATCAATGGAGATATCAGACTGAACGATCAATCATCAGATAGGGGGTGGAGAAACAAAAAGGCGGGAAACATTTGATCCTTTCAACTGTTTCCTCACTCCACATTATTGCGCCCTATGCGTAAGGTGCTGTTTGATTACCGGGAAATCTAAGACCCGGATAGAGAAAACCAAAGAAAGCTGTTTGTTTAATACGTTTTAGGAGAAGGTTTTTGGCTGCGGCTCCGTTTGGTTACACGAAATCAATCCACTTTGATTTCATAGTTACACGTGACAATTTCAAACATCTGTCAAATCTCTCCGTTATTTAAAACATAATGGGTACACGTTTACCCGAAAACCAAACCAAACCGGAATCGACTTTACCGATTTCGGTTGCACATTTTTAAGAACCGTTAGGAATAAGAACCGGAATTGTTAGTATTATAATGGTTCCAGTTATGGGTACTCCTATAGGAACAGACTCACTAATATTAACTATTTCTATTGATTTTGTATTATTAATAACATTTCATACATATAAAAATTAATTATTAAAGAAATAGATACCCAATTACCTGACTAGCATCGAAATCTATTGTTCCAGTTTTGGTCCACATATTTTGAGAATCGAAACCGATAAGAACCGAACTAATAGGTTCCGATTTCGGGTAGTTCAATATCTGAATCAGAACCGACTCGTTGACACCCCTACCTTTCGCGCGTGTGAGTTGGCAAATACGCGACTTGTAATTTGGTTAACCACTTTACAAATTCCTTTGCAAATCCATGTTGCATGCGTGATTTGGGCGGCAAACCCACCCCCACACACCGCCTACAATCATCATTATAAAAAACAAGTTATCCCTTAGATCATCTTTACATAGGAGCACAACCAGGTGAATGTGTAAGAATAAAATGGGTATTAGATAGGCCCACTCGGTGACGATGTATAAGTGATATGATCTAGACGTTGAGTAGATCATCATAAAAAATAAAAGCAGCCCTTGAATCAACTCTATACAAATCCACTAGCAAGTATAAACCAAGTGCAAATAAATAAATAACGTTAAGGAATATATCCTATATTTTTAAAAAAATCTTAAAAAAGAATCACGGATGATTTTAGGCCTCTTGGCAGAAATGAGTTGTTCATCTACCACGCCACTTTATAAAGAAGTATAGATATTAAAAGAGCATAATTTTGCTCAAAAACTCCATTTTTGACTGACAAATACCAAAAAATACACAAACATTTCATAATAGCCAAAATTCTCTTATTTTTTTTTTATTTTACCATTTAATACTTTTTAAGGGATAAAATTTTTGTTTACCCCACTAGTCAATAATTCCTTTATTTTTAATTCTGTGTTTACCCTTTTTTAATTAGAGAATAATATCTTAATAAGATTCTATTCCTTAATTGGTGCTTAATTGACAATTTTGAATTAATTAGTTTCCTATTTTGTTAAAATTATTTTTATCTCCTTAATATTTTAAAGATTTTTTCTTCTATAAACTGCTATATTTATTGTTATTTTCTAACCAAAAAGACAAAAGAGAAAAATATTTTGATTTCACTTTTTTTTGCTAATAAAACAATGGTTCTACTAGTGCTTTATGGATAAAAAAAGATCATTCTCTCATTTTTTTGTTACGAATTATATTTGTGTTTGAGTTTTTTTTTCCTCCTGCAAAATATATTTTTTATAGATCAAATTAAATTTTTTTTATGCATTACAATTTTTGCAATTTGTATTGATTGACTTAAAAATTCGTTGTTTAATTTTTTTGTTGTGCAAAAATAATTTTTGCCCATTTGAACATGAAATAATGAGGACTTTTAAAGGTAGATGCGCTTTAACCACTTTCATCTTTAAATCGAAGCTTTATTATTTACACTTCGTTTGAATATTGCAAAATTTTTGCACATGTCAATCGTTTTGCATTGACTCTATGTTTCTTTAATTTTTGAAATTTCTTATTGACAAATTAATTTTTGCTTATGCATTATAATTTTTGCATTTTATATTACGGGAATAAAAATTCCGTTGTTTCATTTTTTGTTGTGCAAAAATTGTTTAGACTCGTTTGTTTCATTTTTGTGCATATGCTAAAAATATTTTGCACGTTTAAGTCATTTTGTACTGATTATATTTTTTGTTAATTAATTCTAGAATTTTGTATTGGCAAAAAATGAGCCATAAAATTAAGCAAATGACTTCATAAAAGTGTTGTAAACAAATGTTATGACTATAATAGGCAGAAATTGAAAATCTTAATTAGGGAGAAAACTTAGGTTAATTTAAGTATGATCTAATTGAAAGAATATTTTTAGGAAAGATTTAATATCTTATCTAAATTAAATGCTTCAATATATCCTATTACCAAATTTAGGAGTTGGTCAAAATTAGTTTCTTCCTTATCTAATAAGGGCAAATACGCCTATACATCTAATTTTGAAACTTTTGGGGGGTTTTGGTTATTTTGAAAAGATCATGGAGTTTTTGGACAGGTATTTCTAAATTTTAGATATTTTAGTCGTTCTCCGTTAAAAGAGTTTGTCTTTTTATATTTCAAAAGACCATCAATCATTTACTCTGTAGGTATTACAATATAATTTGTAACATACTTTTTAGTTTTGAAATGAGAAAATTAGGGTTGTGCAAAAATAATCCGATTCGCCCAAACAGACCAATCCAATTCAATTTGGGTTGGATCGAAAACAATCCAAAGACGAGGTTGGGGCGGATCGGTTCAGAGTTTTTGAAATCCAATGGGTACGGATCGGTTGGCGGATCCTAACGTGTGAAACTAAAACCCAACCGATCCAATCTACTTGCCCATATAATAATATATATTTTGTAATTCTTCAAAATAAGGATAATAATGTAACTATGTAAGCATGTATATATACATAACACAACACAAAGCTAACCTTAACTTTTATGGTAATTTTTTAGATACAAAAAATACAAGTTAGGAGTTTTTCAATACAGTAATTATGGGCCCAAGTTGAAAATATGTGATAATTTAACCTGGCCCAACTATTATTTTTTAATTTTATGGGCCATAAATAGAAAGTCTGATAAATATTAAAAGCCCAATTGGTATGTTTAATAGGCCTAACCCAATAGGCCCATACTGACGAAACCAATCCAATCTTGATTGGGGCGGATATGATTGGATGGAATCCACTAGGCAGATCAGATTGGATTGAAAACTCAATATCTAATCACACATTGGATCGGATGCGGATCGAACCAAAATCAATGGTTTCGATCCGCTGCACACCCCTAGGGAAAATACAATTTCAATTTTTTTTTCTCCGTTTTCAAAATGAATTTGACATTAAAGTCCAAGTTCATGAGCAGAATCCTTTGGCACGACCCCAAAACAATGGACATAATATTTGCATATGTTATTTTGGCTAAGTACAAGGCCAATATATTTTTTTACCTACAATGGACGGATCGGATTGGATTGAAAACCCAGTATCTAATCACACATTGGATCGGATGCGGATCGAAACAAAATCAATAGTTTCGATCCGCTGCACACCCCTAGGGAAAATACAATTTCAATTTTTTTTTCTCCATTTTCAAAATGAATTCAACATTAAAGTCCAATTTCATGAGTAGAATCCTTAGGCACGACCCCAAAACAATGGACATAAAATTTGCATATGTTATTTTGGCCAAATACAAGGCCAAAATATTTTTTTACCTTAAAGAGAAGTATATTAATATGAGGAAGAGGGCATGAGGTCGTTTAAGAATAGTCCAGCATGGAAAGATGAAAATCTTACAATCCAATATATAAAGTGAAAGGTCCATGTTTTATGTTTGTCGAATTTCGTGTCAAAAGTAAACTCATGATAGTCTTTGTAAATCTGAGTTAGAGTCTAGAGAGTCTTGGTTCACAGAGAAAAATTCTACAAAGGCTACGAAGAACTCGACTCACCACCGAAAAACATCCTAGGATGGTAAGAGACTTAGAAAACTAAGTACCATAGGTGGTTAGATCATTAAGAGTGTTTCCCACATTCTTTAATTATTTTAAAAATACTTTTAAAGGAAAGTTCAGAAATCTGGACAGATTGGTTTCGAAACCAAGAAGTTTGGTTTCGAAACCAACTCAGTTGATGGTTGTTTTAAAAACAAAGAATTATTAGTTTTGAAATCAACCTTGTTTGATTTCGAAACCAAGCTTTATCTGATGACAGATGAAGTTTAGTTTTGAAACCAAAACTCATCTGTCAATGAATGAAGTTTGGTTTCGAAACCAACAAGATTGGTTTCGAAACTATAGATAAAAACCATCACAGAACAGTCTTGGTTTCAAAACCAACCTAGGTTAGTTTCGAAACAACCTGTTGGTTTCGAAAGCAACTGTTTTGGTTTTGAAACCATCGCCCAGAGTCGTTTTGCATGTGCGATTTTTATGTGCTGTAAAGTGATTCTTTTTCACTTTTTTGCACATTCCCTCTTAAGTATGTTTTAGGGGAATTATTGTGCATGGGAAACAATTTTTAGTGGGTAAGGGTGACATAGATTATATCTAAGAACATCACTCATTACTAATGGTGTGTTCTAGATCTAGATCCAGAGATGCACTCATCACACTTAGTGCATTTCAGATCTATGTCTAGAATTCACCATTATAAATGGAGTTGATTCATTCATGTTTAAATCAACCATTTACCTCTCTCCTCAACAAGTTCTTGGAGAGATTCAACTCTAAACATTTAGTTTCCAAGCTTGTTGAACTTGGTTCAATCCTTCCCATTTCAAACCAAAAACTTTATTTTTGTGTACCGGTGGATTTCTGGTGATGTGGTTTAAAAAGTCAAGCTCGTGGTGATATACTTGAGGTGTCAAGTATTGGTTCAAGGTGAGGGACTTGCGGAGGTCATGTTGGAGACGCATCAACATCCACTAGAAGGCAAACTCATGGAGTTCAAATTTGTGGATAAACTGTACACCATAGCTATTGGAGCGTAGAAGGAGTCATAATTCGTGTCCATCGAGTGGTAAATAGGTTTGTAAGTTTTTCATTAACTTTTAGTGGATTCTTTTCTGGACTAGGTCCCAGGGTTTTTCCCAGTTTGGGTTTCCTCGTAAACAAAATCTCTCATGTATTATTTCTAGTTTATTGCAAGATTGAAATATTCGATTTTTGTTCGTAATTCCGCATATTTAGAATCGAATAAGTCAATACTCTTGTTAGAGATTTTTGTCTTACTGTGTATCACCATTTAATTTTTTAATTAGGTGATAGTGTGATCTTTAACCATAGTCACATTGACATACGGTTAATCCAACTAACCGTAGAGCTTTTAGACTTTCAATTGGTATCAGAGCAGGTTCACTTGTTGGGTTTAAAAACCTGAGTGTGATCTATTCTGTGACTAAATGGATTTACAAAGAAAGGGTAGTGCTGTAAATAAACCACCATTGTTTAATGGTAGCAACTATCCTTATTAGAAAGTTAGAATGAGGGTTTTCCTCAAGTCCTTAGACCAAAGAGTTTAGAGAACTGTAGAAGTAGCTTGGTCTCCTCCTACCATGATGACTGGTACCGGAGACAATTCTAGAGAAGTTCCTAAACCAGAAGACCAATGGACTCCTGATGAGACTGAGGTTGCTACTAGAAATAGCAAAGCTCTCAATGCCATCTATGCTGCTGTAACGGTTGACGAATTTCGTCGCATATCTAATTGTGAGTAGCAAAGGAGGCATGGGATATTTTAATGGTAACACATGAAGGTACTAGGACTGTTAGAATAGCAAAACTCCAAATGTTGACCACCCAATTTGAAACTATTAGAATGGATGACAATGAAACCTTTGATGATTTCTATGTTAAATTGAATGACATTGTCAAAAACTCTTTTGCATTGGGTGAAATTATTTCTAACTCCAAAATAGTTCGTAAGGTGTTGAGATCTCTTCCCGAGAGATTTCAAGCCAAAGTTACGGCTATTGAGGAAAGTAAAGATATTGATACTATTCTCCCTGAAAACTTGCAGGGAATTTGAGAACATTTGAGGTTGGTTTCAAATCTTCATGGAAATCAAAGAACATTGCTTTTATAGTCTCAAGAAGTTCCAAGGAAGAAAAAGACTTCTCAAGTGATGAAGAAATTGCTCTTTTCACAAGACAATTCAAAAGTTTCTTAAAGAATAAGAATGAGGAGTTTCAAAAACCAAGACTTGGTTCATCTTCCAAAATAAGGCCACATGACAAATTCCAGAACTTTGACAAAAAGTTTGAGAAGAAGAACTTCACCGAAGTTTAATGCTTCAAATGTTATGGATTTGGACACATGGCCAGTGAATGTCCAAACAAAGCTTCGGTCAAAGCCAAAAAAGCAATGAAAGTCACACTTGATGACTTCGATTTATCCTCCAACACTAGTGAGTCTAGTGATGAAGAAAAGGATGAAATGAAGGCTATGACTGCTACTCTCTCTCAAGTATTCAAAAATACTAACTCCTCTAGTGAACATGAAGAGAGTGATAAAGAAGTTGACCCGGAGGAATTGTGTGCAAACCTCCTCAAAAAGAGCATGGATCTATCTAAAGAAAACAAGATGCTGAATGAGAAGATATCATTCATGCAAACTGAACAGGATAAAGCCATGAACAAGTTGCAAGAAGGTTCCATCAAAACAAATCAACTTGAAGAGGATATTTCTAGGCTCCTTGCCAAGATCGACTCTCTTGAGTTGGATCATAGAGAAGCCTTAGATAAGATAAATCTCTTGATTCTACTCTTGCTACAACTAAGAGAGATTTGATCTTATCAAATGACTTGTTAGATAAATTTAATCATGGGTCTAATTTTATATCTAACTTGTTGAATGCAGCCAAGACTGCTAATGATAAGAGAGGATTGACATATGATGCTACAACAAGTTCTAACCCACCATAAGGAACTAAGTTTGTGAAAGCCAAGGAGCAACATATCCAGAATGTTCTCCCAAAGAACACATTTACCCAAACCAACAAAAAATTGGGTAAGGCAAAGAATGTGTACTTTTCTGAAATGTGTTCTTATTGTGGTATTGCAGGTCACTTGCAAAATACTTGCAAATATTATTTAGAAGATGCTTTTAATGAACAAAGAAAAGCAAATCTTCTCAATCAATACAAAGAATTGCAAGCAAAGGCAAGGAACTTGTCTAATGAGCTCTCAAAGCTCTCAAGGAGTACACAAGGTAAGATAACCAAAGGTATGACTCCTCACAACCCAAATTCTTCTAAAAACAAGGTAGTTGTTACTAAAACTATTCAATCCACCCAAGACAACACAAAAGAAAAATCTGTGTGGGTTAAGAAAGAAGAACTAAAGGCCAATGTTGCTTTAATTGCTTTTAAGGCTAGTAACTCTCTTGATTGGTTTTAGATAGTGGTTGTAGCAGGCATATGACTGGTGACAAATCATGTTTCAGTCACTTCAAAAGTCATGATGGAGGAGTTGTCACATTTAGTGATGGCAGCACCACACATGTCAAAGGCAAAGGTACGATTAAGTTATCTAGTGTTCCTGAAATCAAGGATGTACTCTATGTGGAAGGTATGAAAGCTAACCTTCTAAGTATTAGTCAAATTTGTGATACTAATCATTCAGTGAAATTTACTTCCAATTGTTGTGAAATCATGAATAATGAGGGAAAATGTGTAATGATTGGTAGGAGATCTAGTAGTAATTGTTATATGATTGATGCATCTCATAACCTTACTTGCAATTTGTCTAAACTTGATGTTACTCACCTTTGGCACCAAAGACTAGGTCATGTCAACTTCAAAGACCTAGCAAAGATTACCAACAAGGGGTTAGTACGTGGATTTCCCAAGGTAAGTAAAACTGTTGATGGAGTATGTGGACCATTCCAAAAAGGTAAACAAACTAGAAGTCCACATAAATCATCAAAAGATATTGCTACCACCAAACCACTACAATTAATTCACATGGATCTCATGGGTCCTATGAGAACTGAAAGTATTGGTGGAAAGAAATATATACTTATCATTGTAGATGATTTTTCTAGATATACTTGAATTGCATTCTTTAGAAAAAAATCTGACACCTTTGATGAGCTTTTTATTATATGCCAGAGAATTCAAAATGAGCAAAAATGCAAAATCAAATGGATTAGGAGTGACCGTGGTACTGAATTCAAAGATTCAAAAATTGAAAACTTTTGTGATCAAAATGGCATAAAACATGAATTTTCAGCACCCATAACTCCTCAACAAAATGGGGTGGCTGAAAAGAAAAATCGTGTGATTCAAGAAATGGCTAGAGTACTTCTACATAGCAAAGATCTAGCACAAAAGTTTTGGGGTGAAGCTGTCTTTATAGCATGCTATTTGGTTAATCGAGTCTATTTAAGACCCAAAACTCTCAATACTCCGTATGAACTTTGGTTTGATAAAAAACCAAATCTGAGTTACCTTCGTGTTTTTGGTAGTCTATGCTACATCCTTAGGGATAGAAAAAATACTGGAAAGTTTGACTCCAAAAGTGATGAAGGAATCTTTGTTGGGTATGCTTTGGATAGTCGGGCTTTTCGTGTCTACAACAAAAGGACTGAAACTATCATGGAATCCATTAATGTTGTTATTGATGATTCTAACACCTCTTCATCTTTAGATGCAGCTGAAATTGATAATCTTGCTGAAGATAAAACAACAAAAACTGAATATAGTTCAATCAATGATGATGAAGCATCTTCTTCACAAGACCCAAAAATTGAACAAGCTTCTCCACAAACCATGGTCATAAATGATCAAGATGTTCAACAGGGAAGATCAGCTCAAGAGCATCCAACCACTTGGGCTCAAAGATTGCATAATCCCAATGAAATCATTGGAGGGATTGAAAACGACGTTCAAACAAGAAGACAAATTCAAAATATTGTAAATCATGTATGTTATGTTTCAATGTATGAACCTACTAATGTGGTTGATGCTTTGCAGGATAAAAATTGGACACAAGCAATGCAAGACGAGCTTGGCCAATTCACGAGACAAGAAGTGTGGACTCTTGTACCTCGTCCAAAGAATACCAATGTCATTAACACCAAATGGATCTTCAAGAACAAATCTGATGAATTTGGTACTATTGTGAGAAACAAGGCTAGACTTGTGGCATAAGGGTATTCTCAAATTGAAGGTGTAGACTTTGATGAGACTTTTGCTCCAGTTGCAAGACTAGAGTCTATAAGGTTACTATTGGGGGTTGCATGTCATCTAAAGTCCAAACTTTTTCAAATGGATGTTAAAACAGCCTTTCTAAATGGCATCCTTCAAGAAGTATTTGTAGAGCAACCTAAAGGATTTGAAGACCTCATCAATCCTAATCATGTCTACCGCTTGAAGAAAGCACTGTATGGTTTAAAACAAGCCCCAAGAGCCTGGTATGATAGATTAACTACTCTTATCCTTAGAAAAGGATTCTCAAGAGGGGGGCTAATAAAACCATGTTCATCAAATGGGCTGGAAATGATGTGCTCATTGCTCAAATCTATGTAGATGATATAATATTTGGTTCTACATCAACCAAACAAGCTGAAACCTTCTCAAATCTTATGAGTAAGGAGTTTGAAATGAGTATGGTTGGAGAACTGACTTTCTTTCTTGGATTGCAGGTTAAGCAACAAAAGGATGGGATATTTATATCTCAATCAAAATATGCCATGGATCTTGTAAAAAAATTTGGCATGGAATCTGCAAAAGAAGCTCACACACCAATATGAGCCACTACTAAGTTAACTAAGGACTTAGTTGGACAGGATGTTGACCAAAAATAATATAGAAGCATGATAGGGAGTCTCCTTCATCTTACAACAAGTCGTCCTGATATTTCTTTTAGTGTTGGTGCTTGTGCTCGCTATCAAGCAAAACCTAAAGAGTCCCACTTAACAGCAGTCAAACGAATTATTCGTTATGTTAAGAGAACACTTAGATTTAGCTTATGGTACACTAATGATACAAATTCTGAAATAGTGGGCTATTCTGATGCAGATTGGGCATGCAATGTTGATGACAGGAAAAGTACATCAGGTGGATGTTATTTTGTTGGACATAACTTAGTAGCATTGCAAAGCAAGAAGCAAAATTCTCAATCTTTGTCAACTGCTGAGGCAGAATACATTGCTGCAGGTTCATGTTGCACCTAATTGCTATGGATGAAACAAAAGTTGTTTGATTATGGCATTGGACATGATATTATAACTGTGTTTTGCGATAATTCCTGTGCCATCGATATAGCTAGAAATCCTGTGCAACATTCTAGGACTAAACACATAGACATAAGATATCACTTCATTCGTGAACTAGTTGAAAGCAAGGTGATTTGTCTTGAGTTTATTCCTACTGAGAAACAATTGGCTGATTTACTTACTAAACCTCTAGATACTCTTAGGTTTGAACTCCTTAGAAAATCTATTGGCGTGGTTGCTATAAACTAATTGTTTTTGTCTCACTTTACCTTTGTTTCTTTTGAATATATTTTTGGGTAAAAAGGTGAGTTTTTTATTTATTATCTTACTCTCAAAAACTCTGCATTCTAATAATTTTGTTTTCAAGTGTTCCTCCTATTACTATAGGCTATCTTTTGTAGAATGCTTGAAACATTTAAGAGATCTCACAAAATTGGATTTAGTTTTCCTTTTTTGATATAGCTTGCGAATCTCTTCCATAACTTCACATACTCTCTTGACTGATCTTTTGGTTCTCGTGCACATAAGAGTCTCTTGAGTAAGTGTGATTTTATCCTAGTTGAATCATTGGATGGGTTAGAAATAAAATTTATGATTCATTGATGGACTGAACTAGCTGGCTGAACTATCTCTCACTAGGATATTGTGTTTTGATGAAGTAATGGAAAAATATTGTTATATCTTGTTTTGTATCATCACCAAAACAGTAAGCTCTCGTAAAAGATTTGGAGCTTGGTAAAACACCAAAAGAGTGAGTTCTCGTAAAAAATGTTGAACTCGGTGTTTGAACATTAAAAAGAGTGAGATCCCGCAAAAAGATTGGGAACTTGATGTTCTTTATTCTTCTTTTTGACCTTATAGTGACCCACTTGGTTCCAATACGGGTGCTTTCTTGGTTGTGTCTCCTCGGATAAGAGTCTCTTGCAAGTTTAAGGAAAATATTGGGGACAAGTTGGTGATCTATGTCCCATGCTCTTGAGTTCCTCAAGTTTCTGTCAAACTCAAACATAAAAGTCATTAATAGGTAACAAAGTGAGATGGTTCTTTCATGCTCTATAAGGTTCAGATTTGAAGAAATTGGTAATATGGATAACATTATCTTATTTTTCTGTTAGGATGATCTCACATAATGATTTTGTTCTCTCAACACATACTCACATGGATCATGTCTAGAGAAAATTGTGGTGTTATTTTTTAGAATCAACTAGGTATTGTTCAAATCAGGTTTTAACAAATTCATGCTTGCACAAATCCTGTGTTAATTGCATTATATTCTTCATAGCCTTTCTCTCAACACATACTTACATGGATCATGTCTAGAGAAAATTGTGGTGTTATTTTTGAGAATCAACTAGGCTTTGTTCGAATCAGGATTTAACAAATTCATGCTTGCACAAATCCTGTGTTAATTGCATTATATTCTTCATAGCCTTGTGTAATAAGTCACACAAATTGATCTCCATCAAAAATTTCATCAAAAATAAGTTTCACTGATTTATTTAAAACATTTTTGATGATTTTGCTTTTCAGTTTCGAAACCAACTTGGTCGGTTTTGAAACCAAGTTTCAACTGTGATGGTTTTTCAAACTCAGTTTCGAAACCCACTTCTTCGATTTCGAAACCAATCCTGGTCAGTGTTAACTCATCCGTCTGTTTCAAAACCTAAATGGTCCTGGAGACTTCTCTAGTCTCTTTGTTTCGAAACCAAACTGGACGGCTTTGATACCAGACTGGATCTGGAAATAGTTTTTTTGTTCTCGGTTTCGAAACTGAACACCTTGTTTTCGAAACCAATTTGAATCTGAATTTTTTTTTTCGGTTTCGAAACCGAAGACCTTGGTTTCGAAACCGTCGCCAGTTTTGCGATTTCCAAGGGCTTTTTCGGGTGGATGTTTTAAAGGGCTTATACAAGGATTTCGAAACCCACTCGATTCTTTTATCTATTTTGAGTTTCGAAAGAGTCAAGGAGTGCTTTTCAAGGGTTTTGCAAAAGATTTTGATCGATTGCTAGGGTGTTCACGCAATCTTAGTAAGCTTTCCTCCTCCTCCCTTGTTCTTCATTATTTCTAGATTTAAACCCTAGATATTTTTTATTATTGGTTGGGTTTTTGTCCATCATGTCTTCAAAACGTACAAACCCTACCCCCTCCTCTACTCCCACCCCCAAGAGGCCGAGATCCTCTACGGGTTCCTCCCTATCTTTCACTTGTCCTAGAACTCGAGAGAAGTTTTATTCGGCAGATTGTTACAATCTTTATATCCAACACTTTCAAAAGCATTCTCTTGTTGTTGAAAGAGAAGTAAATTGGTACAGGGATGTAACCCTACAAGAAATTCATTCAAGGTTGAATTTTCGAAATTGGGATAGGATGTTTAATGGTTTAGGGAATGCTTACCCAAGACTAGTTCGAGTATTTTACTCGAATTTTCACCACATTGATGAAGAAGGCTTCAAGTTTTCAACCATGGTATGTGGAAAACACACTGAGGTGGATAGTGCTCTCGTTGCTTCTCTACTGGATTTCGAAGATGATGAGGAGGCACTTCAATTCCCTCCTGTGCGTGACACTGAGGAAGAATACCTCCCAAGTGCTCATGCCATCGCTGAGGAGTTGGCTGGGGAACGATTCGGTTGGAGGAGATCTTTCCCTGCCTCAAGATGCACATTGTTTTATAAGGTATTAGGGAACATTGCAGCAACTAATCTCTTCCCATGCTCGGGGAATCGTAGTAAACTCAGTGATGACATGGCTGAGTTCTTGTATCACTTAGGAACATGGACTAAACTTAAAATGGCCAAATTCATCGTTCATCAAATGATCACAATCAATAAGTATGCCACATATTCTCACTTGCTTCCCTTTCCTAAGATAATTGAGAGGATTTTTCGACATTGGAGCATTGTCATTCCTGCTCAAGAGGATGTCCTTGAGGCTATGTGCCCCATCAATGATAGTACAGTTAAACGCATTCAAGGACATCTAAAAGGTGTGGACGCCCCTGCTCCAGTACCCGCTCCTGCTCCTGATACAGAGACAGTGATCCCTGCTCCAGCTATTGCTCCGACTGAGCCATCGTCTTTCGTCCCTCCTAGCACTGGTCCAGCTCGAATATCAAAGCATGCCCAGAAAGAACTTAGAAGACAGGCTCAGATAGCTCAGGTACAGGCCACCAACACCATACTTGAATATTTGAAACTGCTTGTCCTAGTTGTGAATGCCATTGCAGTCAAAGTAGGAGTAGAGGGTATCCCTGCAGTTACTGAAGAAGGGAGATCCAAGACCAGTTTTGATCGCCCAGCAGTTTCAGCAACTGAAGCTGAGGATGAGGATTCCTCTGATGAATTCTCCAGTACTGATGGAGATGAGAGTCCACTTGGCACCACAGAGGAACCAGCTGATACTCAGGACCCCACACAGAGTGGTGACACTACTACTTTAGATGATGAAGGTAATGACAACTAGTTCTCTCTCTCCTCTCTTTATCAAACTCTGTGAATACTAATTACTTCTTTAATTTGATTTGCGGTTTCATCTCTCACTTTCTAAAAACTCTGTGGAACTACTGATGAATGTTTTAAGTTTTAGTTCATACATGAATTTCTTTTGTTTCCTTTCTCCATATAAGTTTTTATTTTTTTGTATCTTCCTGCATAGTTTTTTTTTTCTATTTTTCCTACCTTTGTCTATTTCTGACAAAAAGGGGGAGAAGTGAGTATGATTCTGAATGATTAAAACTAGGGAGAATGTATAAATATGGGGGAGAGAATTCATACTAGGGGGAGTGGTTGAAATCTCCCTATATACATTACAGGGTACTATACTTCGTTAATTATCTGTATCACCTTGTTTCTGTGTAAGTTTGTATTTTTAGCAGGAAACTATTGTAAGACTACTCTAGAGTTTAGATGCCATAACTATGGGGGAGTTTTGTCTTTCTTTGATTTGAGTTCATTGTAAGAGGGATTGTGTTGTAATGGGGAAGGGTTGTCTTTGTGGTTATCTTATAATGGTTTTTGTCACAAAATCGACAAAGGGGGAGATTGAAAGGTCCATGTATTTTGTTTATCGAATATCGTATCAAAAGTAAACTCATGATAGTCTTTGTAAATCTGAGTTAGAGTCTAGAGAGT
The DNA here is from genome assembly GCA_002174775.1 of Macleaya cordata. Lineage (NCBI taxonomy): Eukaryota > Viridiplantae > Streptophyta > Magnoliopsida > Ranunculales > Papaveraceae > Macleaya > Macleaya cordata. The sequence continues at coordinate 33,193 of MVGT01000719.1, forward strand.
CTTGGTTCACAGAGAAGAATTCTACAAAGGCTTCGAAGAACTCGACTCACCACCGGAAAACATCCTAGGATTGTAAGAGACTTAGAAAACTAAGTACCATAGGTGGTTAGATCATTAAGAGTGTTTCCCACATTCTTTAATTATTTTAAAAATACTTTTAAAGGAAAGTTCAGAAATCTAGACAAGTTGGTTTTGAAACCAAGAAGTTTGGTTTCGAAACCAACTCAGTTGATGGTTGTTTTAAAAACAAAGAATTATTAGTTTTGAAATCAACCTTGTTTGATTTCGAAACCAACAAGATTGGTTTCGAAACTATAGACAAAAACCATCACAGAACAGTCTTGCTTTCGAAACCAACCTAGGTCAGTTTCGAAACCAACCTAGGTCAGTTTTGAAACCACCTGTTGGTTTCGAAACCAACTATTTTGGTTTCGAAACCATCGCCCAGAGTCATTTTGCATGTGCGCTTGTGTGCTGTAAAGTAATTCTTTTTCACTTTTTTGCACATTCCCTCTTAAGTATGTTTTAGTGGAATTATTGTGCGTGGGAAACAACTTTTAGTAGGTGAAGGTGTCATAGATTATATCTAAGAACATCACTCATTACTAATGGTGTGTTCTAGATCTAGATCCAGAGATGCACTCATCACACTTAGTGCATTTCAGATCTATGTCTAGAATTCATCATTATAAATGGAGTTGATTCATTCATATTGAAATCAACCATTTACCCCTCACCTCAACAAGTTCTTGGAGAGTTTCAACTCTAAACATTTAGTTTTCAAGCTTGTTGAACTTAGTTCAATCATTCCCATTTCAAACCAAAAACTCTGTTTTTGTGTACCAGTGGATTTTCGGTGATGTGGCTTGAAGAGTCAAGCTCGTGGTGATATACTTGAGGTGTCAAGTATTGGTTTAAGGTGTGGGACTTGCGGAGGTCAAGTTAAAGACGCATCAACATCCACTAGGAGGCAAACTCGTGGAGTTCGAATTTGTGGATAAACTGTACACCGTAGCTGTTGGAGCGTAGAGGGAGTCGTCATTCGTGTCCATCGAGTGGTAAATAGGTTTGTAAGTTTTTCATTAACTTTTAGTGGATTCTTTTCTGGACTAGGTCCTGGGGTTTTTCCCAGTTTGGGTTTCCTCGTAAATAAAATCTCTCGTGTATTATTTCTAGTTGATTGCAAGATTGAAATATTCGATTCTTGTTCTTGATTCCGCATATTTAGAATCAAATAAGTCAATACTCTTGTTAGAGATTTTTGTCTTACTATGTTTCATTATTTAATTTTTTAATTAGGTGATAGTGCCTTAACTATAGTCACATTGACATACGGTTAATCCAACTAACCGTAGGGCTTTTAGACTTTCATAAAGATTTTAGGCCACTCCATTCATTGCCAATTGATTTTGAGTTAGATGCCCACAAACTTAAAATAGTATGAGCAGGCCCAAACGTGATAGGCCCAAAGCCACGTGTTAGACTCAAAATAATGCCACTCATGAGGGGGCGTGTTGAGAATAGTTCTACATGGGAAGATGAAAGCCTTAGAACCTAATATATAAAGATCATGGGGCACCCCGCTCATTGCCAATTGATTTTGAGTTGGATAAGAAAGTCAGGTGTGTCAATTACATAGAAACATAAAAGAAAGTCAAGTGCATCCCAATTCTTCTTTTAATGAGAAAGTCAATTTACATATGTTATTTCGGCTAAATATTCTAGTCGAGTTTGAAAGCTTATTTTGATCAGCCTTGGCTGATTTATGGTTTTCAGCAATTTTTAACCAAAATCAATGACTTAGGTGGTGTTTTTTTTTTTTTTTTTTTTTTTACATCTGAATCTGAAATCTAAATCTGAGACTACCTGAGTCATCTGGATCTGACTTGTTTGAATTTAAGTTTGTTTATTTTTTCATCTGACTTCTTTTAATAAATTATGTCTGACTGACTTTTTGACACCTTTACCCTTATTTATACTATTGGATTAATCATATCTCCATCTCTTCTCTTTAATAAATTATAAGCAATTTGCTAATTTCCTTATCTCAAAATTCTATAATTTTTCTCTTGATTTGGCTCTATCCTGTACTTTTATCTATTATATACAAAATGTCATATCACCCAATCACCCACTTATAGCTTATCTTGATCCCCATACAAAAAAAAAACTCCACCTGCAACACCGTGTACAATAGAATGGCCTTAATTTCTCTTACTTCTAAAATATAAACTCAATTAATACAGTAGAATGGTCCCAATTTCAGCAATTTTTTCAAAGCCCTAAGGTAAAACCCACTCACTTGTTCAATAAAAATAAAAATAAAAAATAAAAAATAAAACTAAACCCTATTACAAACAATAAAGTTAGTTGTCCCAAAATTTAAAACAGAAGCATGAGATCCCTTTTTACACGGTTGAGGAATTCGGTCATTTAAAAATAAATGGAGGACGAAATTATAAAAAAGACTGCGACTCAGCACCTAAATAAACTTTTCAGTACAAATTTTTCACTGAATCAAATCAACCCTTTTTCAGACCTTTTGCTGAGTCAAAATTTGACTCAGACACTCCGAAAAAAAAAATTAAACAATCTAAAATCTGACTCGGCCCAATTCAAATCCCGAGTCAGATTCAGACATGGTTTTCAGAAAAAAAAAACAAACAAGCTCTTAGTTTTCGATGTTATAGAGCTGAGTTAGATCCTCAAAATCGAAGATGCAAAAAGTTAAGCATACCAAAAGAATGAATGAATTTTAAACCGTTAGAAATGTTATAGTGAAAGTATTTTCATGAGATTTGACTCTACAATTAAGGAGGTATATTGAATTTGGATATTTGTAGCTATTTAAAAATCTACCAAAATCCTTGCATTATTCAAACATGTTTTCCAAGAACTTTCTAAAAATTCGCTGGTATTCATTTGCATGGATTGTTCGTCGAACTCTGTGATATTCAATCAAGATTTTGCAAGACTTTTTAAAATTATTCACATGCATGTTATTCATTTTACTCCATATATTTATGGATTCTATATAAGGCGCCAAAGACTTTCATGGATTTTGTGGACTAATATTTAAGACTTGGTATATATACTTTAATTCTCATTGAATAATCCGACCCAAACCAAGATAATTTTGTGGCTGATTTTTCTCTCTCCACCACCAACTTTGCCACCTCCACCACCATCACCAGTGTACCACCTCACCACCATGCCACCCCATATTGATACTGTTGGCAAAATGAATGTTTTGATCATCTTATAAATCCATAACAAGTTTTATAAACTCATGAAAGAATGAAGTCCGGTAAATTCCACTGTACTTCAAAACATAAATCTAAAAAAATCTTCAAAGTTAGCTAATTTACTGATATAAAGATATGATTGATTTAATAATAATATAGTGAGTCAGAAATGGGTAATAATGAGATAGCTAGCAATTTGACCCATTCTAAATATTTATAGATCTGTTTGATGAGGGATTTTGTCGGGATCAAAGATTTTGTGGAAAACTAGTTAGATTTATATCTTTATTAATTTCTAACTAGTTTCCATCAAATCTCTAGTCCCTACAAAATTCGTACCTAAAATCCCCATCCAAACATACTATTACTTCATTCAAAGACATGGTTGTCCAAAGTGTAGGTCTTGGTATCGAATCCCACAAGGGGGATTCATCTTTAATTTAAGTCCAATTCAAAAAAAAAAAAAAAGACATTTTACTAATATTCATCCAAAAAAAGCGAAGCCCAATCCTAAAATATATTCAAATAACAGGCTTAATTTAGGGCTTCTTGCTTCCGTTCATGTGCATGGGAGGTAGGGATCAGGTTCGCAAACACCAAACACATATATTGCCTACATCGATCGTTTAGGGAAACTTTCAAGCAAGCACAACAAAACAAAAGCTGCATGAATATCACTGCAGCTAATAAAGAAGTCCCAACAAATCCTCCTCATGCTCTTTCTCTCTAATCAAGGGAACAAAAGGTTTCTTAAATTACTAAACCTATAAGGCAAATGAGACACCAAAAAGAAGAAACATCCGAAGAGTCCCAACACCAAAAAGACAAGCAAGCACTTAGCACTCCACAACCCTCCAACAACAAAACTTACTGCGACTACTAACATATCTTTTCCATGCAACTAAACACCAAAAACCAGATTCACTAGCTAATGAGCTCCTAATTGTATAGTATTATTACAAAATAAAGTATATCACGCGAAGTATATAATATATAAAATTATATTTATAACATTTGATTATTCTAAAATCATTAACCATATGAGGCCCCTAGTTCACACGCGCTACACACATGTGAATTGACAAATCCCAGCAAATTAATTTACTTTGCTCCCTCATATGCCCTACTTGAGTTAGCAAACCCCGCGGTATATTCTCTCACGCCTCCACAACCGCCTAATTTTGATCTACATGATGAGGAGATCATCACCACAAAAATTCAACCCTTAAATAAAGTGAGTATTGGGTGTGCCTATTTGGAGACAACCCATGAGCTGTTGTGATCTAAACGATCATTGAGATGAAAAAATCAGTCATTGGATCAAACTTCTTTGTAGCACCCAGAGGTGTAAACTGAGTGCAATTATTATAAAAATAAAATTGCAGGATATGATCAGTATTAAACAAAATGCACTAGGATATATGGGAATTAAACAATTATTATAGAAATAAGGCCCACGTGATGATGAAGAAATCATACTCACAAAAACTCACCCATTTGATCATGTTCACGCAAGTACTAGAAGCAGGGTTGTATAAGAATAAGTAGGTAAGTGAAACATGTAGAAGCTCGTTGTAAATTAATATCAGCGACATTTGTTCGTTTGTGTATGCGTGTCACTCAAACAGGTCATATTGTAATTTTCCCAAGATAGGGAAATATATGGGCAATTTTGTAATATTTAAGTCTCCGGCCCACATAGAGGAGATCTAAGGGCTGATTTTATTCTATATGACGACGAGATCATCTTCACATGGACCCCCAAACATCTTAAAATATAGAGACAATCCAAGAGCTGATATTTGTTGAAGATGATCTACATGCTTTTTGAGTATGTGTGAAGCCTCAAATATATGTTGAAATACAATAGCATGTAGGATTTACATGGAGATGATCCAAATGTGAATTTTTATGTGTCCTCACTCAAAATCATCTCATTCTAAAATTTGTAACTCTTTGTATCGAAATCATTTGTTGATTAATGCAAAGGAACGATAAAATGAAATGTCGTTGATTCCGTTAATCAATTTTTTATGGGATTTAAAAGTTTAGAATGAACTAATTTTTTATGAGGGCGCATGCTCTCGGGCCACGCTCGTGGGTATTAAGAATATGATTCATATTAAAATTTGCAACATACCCAAGCTTAATTTGATCGGATATATAATAATAAGATGAGGATATGTGTAGCACTGGATTGTTGCTATATTTAAATCTTTTATTAGGATAAAAAACCACCTACATAATCTAATCTATTAATTAGACCATAATCATTCAAGAAAACCGTGCCCGCCTTTATCCCAAAACCAAGAGACAACTCATGCATAAACATGTCAGGATAAAGAACAAATTAACTAACCTTCTATTTCATTCTTTTTATTGGTACCATCAACACAAAACATACAATTCCATTTCTAACAAATCCAAACCAGAACCACAAAAAGTGAATAGAATTTCACCTGATCATCAGATTCCTCAAATTTAAAACTATACTGACACATACAAAAAAAACAAAAAAACAAAAATATTACAAAAAAAAAAAAAAAAAAATTATCCCCAAAAAGAAAAAAAAAATTATACAAATAATTGTCCAACTTTCTATCTCTCTGGCTCTAACTGTGATAGCATGTCTCGATCTCTACCTGTTATGAAGAGGATTAGCTCCTGTTGGTACAGCTCTCTTGTCTTCCAATGTAGTACTGTTGTGAGAAGTAGAATCAGTACTTGAACTAGTAGTAATAGTAGAAGAAGAAGAAGAAGAAGATGACTCAAAAGCATGTGTAAGATTTACGATTTCTCGAGCTCGAGCAATCGTAACAGCACGGATGATTGTGAAAATAAAGAGAATGATCAATAGAATAGTAAACCAACTCAAATTAAAAACTCGACGGGACGAAATCATTGCTTGGGTTATTTGGTTTTCATTCCAATAAGATGAATCGATGAACGATATATATATGTTAAGATCGATCGATGATTAGAGTGTAAAATAATTATGGAGAGATAGACTAATTAATAAGCTGCAAAGATTCTGAAGCAGATCGAGTTATGAAGAAGAGATATATAGGAAGAAGAGAGCAATATATAGAGAAGATTGGAAAAAGCTTTAAGGATGCACGGCAAGGTCTTGTTGAAGCTTGACGGGCTGAGCTTAAGAATGAAGCTAAACAAGAGAGAAGATTAAACTTCAGTACTAGAAGCAAGGCCGTATATATATATTTGGTTTTGAACACACGCGAGTGGCTCTGACTTTAATGGAAACGGTTGTACTTTCAAAGTAGCTAGGGACCGTTTTTTGTTTTTTTTTTTTTCTTTAAAAACGAAATTATCTTTCTTTAATTAACTAATTAAGGAGGCACGTGCCATGCACATAGTATTCCCGCCCTTTGCACACTGGAGCTTCTGGCAACATACACTTATAGTTTGTTTGGATGAGGAATTTTAGGGGAGGCCGTAATTTGGCGGAGACCAGGGGATTAACTAAAATCTAGTTTTCTTGGTCTATTTAGCTCTGTTTGGCTGCCATAAGTTCTTAGAAATAATAAAAACTAGATTTCTAGCAAATTCTTCACTTGGAGTCCCACCTTCTTTCCTAAAATTTGTTGCCAATTTTATGGGGAATTTTTTGGACCAAACATGTACATCAACTTGGCCTGGGAATCTCTTCTTTCATACCCATACGTTTACCTTAGAACCAAAGCGAATTATTCAATTCCGATTCTACAAATTTCAGTACCAAAACTAGAACCATTAGTATATAATTGGTTCCCGTTTTTGGGTAGTTTGTTGTTTTTCTTTTTGTTTGTCATTGCTTGTATGGGTAGACTCTGTAGTCTCTTAATAATTTAACCTAGCTATTCAATGCCCGAACCAAATTAACTACAAAAACCAAGAACCAAGTGAAACAAGAACCAATTACTCCGATCATAGTTCCACCTATTTGACTGCTGCTGGAACCGAACTTATTTAACAGATCCTGACTCCTGGTAGTTCAATAACGAAACTGGAACCAAGCCATGCGTTGGCAGCCTAATATCTATTTATTAGTGGAATGAGCTTACTTCAATGGTTTGGTTGTTCTATATTATACAAGACTCCATACCCCGTCCAAGGCACGGGGCTTTTTTTGAAAACAATTTTGAATTTTTAGTAGTGAGAGAAAGAAAAATTTGGGGGAGATATTTTAGGGAGAGAAAATAGTAAGAGAAAATCGTGATGGAGAAAATTGTATAGAAATATCCTTTTTTATATAGATATTTTTATATTATAATAGATATGCTTATAATGTAGGTTTTTTTAACCCACACCTAAGAATGAGGGTTTTGTTAACCCAAGACTTCTCCCACCTAAGAGAGAGGGTTTTGTTAGCCCAAAGGCTTTTCCTATAGTATATTACTAAGCCCTATATCCCGTGCAAGGCACGGAAGCTTCTTTAAAAAAAATTAATTTTTTATTAGATAATTAGAAAATTTAGTTGTTTTAGATTGGGCCATATATTTATAATGTAGGTTTTTTTAATCCACACCTAATAGAGAATGTTTTGTTAACCCAATAATAGATAATAGATTGGGCCATATGTTTATAATGTAGATTTTTTTAACCCACACCTAAGAGAGAGGGTTTTGTTAACCCAAGGCTTCTCTTATAGTATATTACTAGTTTTTAAGCCCGTGTAATGCACGGGCAATGATATTAGGAAAAAAAAAGATTTGAAATACAATCTAATGAAATATATAAATATTTAATTTTAAAACAATACTCTGATAACTTATTTTTTATAATAATTATAATTTTTTTATTAATTAAATCATAAATATAGAATATTAATTTATCTAAATTTATGAAATGAGATTCTACATCATGATTAGTGGATCTGGTGATCTGGATAGGAGAAAGGTCACCTTTGGACAAAATCAAACGGATTAATGCTTAGAATATATACTCGCTGTTTGTTATTTACATAAACAATACAATGATTCTTTTATTATTTTAATTTTTAAAATAATAATAATATTAATAATTTTATTTCTAACTTGAGAATAATGGTATTTTTATATAATAATTTTATTTGATTATTATTTATTATAAATAGAAAAGTTAATTTTGTTATAAGATTCTTTTATTTATTTTAACACAGTTGTTAAAAGTAAAAATTGCGTTCAAACAACTTACTAAAATAAGGTTCTTAAATAAAAAAATTTATCTCAACAAAAAAAGATTCTATTAAATTAGATATAATTCAAATATATTATGAATTGTCATATGTGGGGTCATTCTTAAATTGTTGGATCCACCAGAGAATCCACAATAAACGGTAGATTTGAATTCTGTCAAATCAAGGTAGATATGTTCCTAAAAAATAGTTTCTAAAGCTTCAAATATTTTGGAACTTAATTTTTTTTGTAATTAATTAGTTACTTCATGTAATTGTATATGAGGGATGTTGTACCACTTATTTTTTAGAGTAAAGTGGGGCCTACATGAAGATGATCTTAGGGTTAATTTTTCATTGTGAGTATTCTCCCCGCTACGTAGATCATCATATCAGGAAGTTAGTCCATTACAAAACTTTTAATCCTATCAAAAGTTTATAAGAAATTAACAATAAAAAAAGATACCTAAAATGTACCTATTTTTTAAGGGTTGATTTGAAAGGGTCAGAAGTTTTACAATGAGCTAATTTTTTCTTTCTTCTTTGTTTAAAAAAAAAAGAAAAATAATGTGTTAATATCCGAAAATGAAGATCTATATGGTGAGGAATACATCACCCAGAGAAATTGGCCCTTGGACCATTTCCTTGTAGACCTCACAAAAAATTGGCCATTGGACCATTTCAAAGAATTTTCATAAATTTTTATCTAGTTTGGTCCAAATGACTCATAATTTTTTTGAAATAATATTTAAAATTTTAATTTATTTTCAAATTAATATGTATTGGTAGTCATAAAAAGAAAAAGTTCCTCTGTATTTGTAAAGAAACCATGAAAGAGTAAAAATAATAGTCAATATATATATATATATGTATGTAAACTATGAGAGAACTTTAGTGCTTAATATATTAGATTTAAGAAAAAAAATTAAAAGTTAAAATAGTTAGAATTATTTTATTTATTATAATAAGATGTTTTATATAAAACTAAAAAATACATTTTTTGTCCTATAAATTGAAATACTAAGATTTTTAGCTTAAAAATATAAATTCATTCACTTTTAAGAAACCTGCTAGTTGAAGCATAAATAGTTATTATTTTTTTTTTTCAACCCAACATATTGCATTCACAACATTATTTGTGTTTGTTTTGCAGCCCAAAATATGCATCGATAACACTGCAATCAATTGAAAAAAAATTAACTAGTTCACCAAAAAAAACTTGAAACCAAAATAAGTGGAATTGAAAATATAATTGAAGAATTGATTAAATTCATTTTCTCTTTTTGATCGAGCAAAAAGTATTACCTATACAAAAACAATATCAATGTAGGCACAAAGGTTAATAACACAAATGTGTCTCATTCATTACAAATTTCCTACCCATTTGGTATGAAAAATTACTGCAACAGATACACAAATAGTTATTCACTTTAATTAGAATAAAATTCAATTATATTAACCCTAAAAGTCCATGTTCATAAGTTTTCAAAAAAATACATCTTATCATGATTGTAGATAAAGAATAACTCGCCTGAGAAAGCTTTCATCTTCTTTATATGATCTAAAAAGCACAATTTGTTAGATATTTTGTAGACAAATTTAGATCAAAAAAAAAAAGAAGAAGAAAAGAATGTTACTTAAAATATAAAAAATGAGAAAAATTTACAGCACGATCTGCATAAGAGATACAACCTAAGGTGTATTATATGCCATATATATGGAATGATTGATATTAATTAGAGGTAACATAATTACTATTAGCAATTAACGTATCTTAATTGGGCAGATTTTAAAATCTCTATTATGTCCAATATAAATAAATTAGGAAGCAATTATTATTACTATTATAATTTTTTTTCTTCCCATTATAATGAGAGTCAAGAAGAAAAAAATTGATGAGTGAATAATGAGTATTAATGTGATTACAAAATTATTATCCTTAAAAACATAGTGGAATCATATTTATGTTATCATTTATAGTAGTAAATAGTAATTATGGCCATATTTATATACTTTAGTAGTAATTAAAATTAATGGTAATTAATTATAATAGTAATCCTCATATAGAAATGATTGATTAAATGATAATTAATTAATTAAATATATATTATTGCAGTAGTAATTGCTATCAATTAGAAACATCTAAAGTTATTGGTGATATGATTATCTTAATTATTAGTAAATAATGAATATTAATAGTAATTATTGTGAACCGTTTTAGAAAGATTTAAAAATAAATATTGGTGAGATGGCATTCTTGATTTGACGTAGCACTCTAAGAGAATAGAGTGCCACGTGGATAGTAGAGGCGCCGTGTCAGATACTTCAGTTATATAGTATAGATAATAGATAATAGATTACCTGGTACATAAAATCGAATCCTATTTGTGTATAACCATTCTAGCTAGTTCTTACTGGAACAGAAATAACCTAGATATCAGTATTTCTGCAAGATGGATTTCCAAGATAAAAGTTGAAATTTAAAATAAAAAAAAGTTGAAATTTAGTTCAATGGTTGAGATTGAAAATCATCAATCAGTAAGCTAATTTTCTATATGTACATTCGAACCATCATACCAACTATTGGTACTTCTGGACTCGTCACCTATCTATTATAATATACTATAGGAGAAGTCTTTGGGTTAACAAAATTCTCTCTCTTAGGTGGGAGAAGTTTTAGGTTAACAAAATCCTCTCTCTTAGGTGTGGGGTAAAAAAACCTACATTATAAGCATATGACCCAATATATATAAAAATATCTATATAAAAAAAAGATTATCAACACTATTTTCTCCATCACGATTTTCTCCTACTATTTTCTCTCCCTAAAATATCTCCCCCAAATCTCTTTTTCTCTCACTACTAAAAATTCAATAAACTTTTTAAAAAAAGCCCCGTGCCTTGCACGGGGTATGGAGGCTTGTAATATACTATATGAGAAGTCTTGGGTTAACAAAACTATCTCTTTTAGGTGTGGGTTAAAAAAACATACATTATAAACATATGGCCCAATCTATTATCTATTATTGGGTTAACAAAATCCTCTCTCTTAGGTGTGGGTTAAAAAAACCTACATTATAAACATAAATTCAAATTCTAAAACAACTAAATTTTCTAGTTATCTAATAAAAAATTCAATTTTTTTTTAAAGAAGCTCCCGTGCTTTGCACGGGATATGGGGGCTAGTAGCATATGTATTGTTCACGGCTTAATCTCCCATCAACTGGGCTTGGGCCTTGGTGGGGGTTTTAATCAAGAGTGATATTATTAAGGCTCCTAAAATGGTGAAGGAGGTGCTCAAATTTTGGGTTTAAGCCCAAACAACAACCTTCTTCGCATTTTAGGGGTTTTTATGGGGATCCCTATTTCAAAACAACTACAACCTACCACTAAAAACAAATACACCCCATCAACATCACCACCAGCTCATAATTATTATCTCCACCACCACGTCACCACCATGCCATCACCACAACCTCACCACCATCGCCGCAACCACCACAATCATAAATCAAGGGCTAAAAAATAAATAAATAAAATAAAATAAAATAAGATGAAGAGGGAGAGAGAAGATCTCGTTTCTGTCTCCGATCACTCTATTTTTCTCTCCTTCTCTGTTTTCTCTCTCTCTCCAATCCCTTTATTCTGTCTCCCCATTCTCTTCCTCTCTCACTCCTCTTTCCCTCTCCCTCTCCATGTTTCTCTCTAGATCTCTATAATCTTTTGTAAAATCTATGAGTTCCCTCTTAGGTTTGTCAATTTGTGTGTCAAATCAAACACATTTGAGTTAGATTTAGCAAGTTATCTATATGATTTGTTCATTGAAGATTGAAGATTGAAGAAGAAGAAGATATGGCTTGCAAAGATGTTCATACTCATCATACAAAAAAATAATCTTAGGATGGTAAGTGACTTAGATACCTAATATCATCATAGATAGTTAGCTTCATTTAAGGCCTTAGATAAGTTATCCTACACATAATGGAAGTTTCAAGGTATTTTTTATATCTAAGAATCTTTTATAGGTTGGTTGATTTTATTATCATCCTTCTAATTTCAAAACCAAGGTTCTGGGTCAGAAAACAGGGAGCTTTGATTTCGATATCTGGTATTTGATTTCGAAATGCAATGTAAAATCATTCGATAGACAACTTTAATTTTGATACCACTTTGTTGCTTTCAAAATTAAAGTTAATTATTTGTTCCGAAAAATAGATGCGCTTGTTTTAATAGGAACATTTTGGTTTCGAAACCAACATACCAGTCTTGAAGACAGACACGTTTACTTTCGATAGGGATATAATTACTTTTAAAGTGACTTCGACAGAAGCACTTGCTTTCGATATGAGACTTGCCCGTATCGAAATCAACGAGGGAAACCTCGTTTAAAAGTTGTTAAAATTCAAATTCTTGTTTGAATGAGATTCTTAAATGACCTTAATTTATTTTAGGAGTTTTTTAAGCATAATTGGACATCAATTACCTCTATAAAAGGTGTGTGCTATTCTTAATACTTACAGCCTCACAATTCAATAGCATTAGAGTTCTACATTCAGATTTCTAGTTTCCATTCATGTTGAAGAAGACTAAATCTATTCAATCTTAGTCAAAAACTTAGTTCAACTTTTGCCTGTGGACTTCCAATGTGTGAACTTGTGGATTCCAGTTCGTGGTGATTGATCGTGGATTTGGGTGATTATTCATATTGCGGGACTTGTTAGATTCTGAGTTGGAGACTCATCGTGGTGTGGTGATCAACTAAGAAGCATTTCATGGAGTTCAAGTCGTAGAGATTATATCCAGATGATCTGATCATTGAGTTCGAGTCTTGAGTCAATAGATAACGATATGTAAGTTCTCGTTATCTTAATGAATTGTTTGACTGGACTTGGTCCTAGAGTTTTTTCCAGTTTTAGTTTTCCTCGTCAACAAAAAACTTTATGTTCATATTTGTTTATTTTTAAAGAGACTGAAATAATCTGTTCTTATTTTTAACTCCGCATATTAAGAATCGAATAATTCAATACTTTAGTTTAAATTTTTTTTTCTGACTTAGTTTAGAGTAAACAATTTTAATTAGGGTAGGTTTTAATCTCTTACCTTAGTTACACATATAGTTGGATCTGACATCAATAGAGAATTGTAACTTTTAATTGGTACCAGAACGTAGTTCACTTTTAAGGTTTAGCAACCTTAATATGATCCTAGTATGTAACTAAAGGAAGGAAGTGTTGTGAATAAGCCACTGTTATTCAGTGGTAACAATTATCCCTATTGGATAGCTCGTATAAGGGCGTTCCTCAAGTACTTAGATGGACGAGTTTGGAGTGCCGTAGAATTAGGTTGTACTGCACCTACCATGATGCAAGGTACATATGTTGATGCAATAGAAGTCACCAAACCTAAAGACCTATGGACTTCAGATGAACTAGATAAATTCACTAATAATAGTAAGACTTTCAATGCTATTTATGATGTTGTCTCAGTTGACGAATTTCGTCGTATCTCTTATTGTGAAGTATCAAAAGAAGCAGGGCAGATTATAGAGGTTACCCATGAAGGTACCTGAACAATGAAGATAACAAAGCTTCAAATGTTGATCACCTATATAACACACAAGATTTTTCCACATATACTTGAGTATGGGATTAAAACCCATAGACCCAAAGTAGGCCTAACCGATGTTAGAAAAGTATAAATCTAAGGGGAAAAACTTATAAGTATAGGAACAAGCTTTGCCAACATCCATTTGCATGCACAAGTATAGAAATGATTTTCAAATTATTTTACAAAAAGAGTTTTGCATGACCTCACTGAGTGAGGGATAAGTGTTTTTAAAAGTTAAAACTATATTTTTGAGTAAAACTAAATATTTTTAAAAATATTTTTGAAATGAGAGAGAGTCTAAGGGTTATCCTTTTGGAATAAGCCATTTTCAACTGTTAAAACCCTTAAGGAAATGAACTTTCGGTTTGAAACCAAAATAATGTACATAATTTTGCTCAAAAACACCATTTTTGAATACTAAATACCAAAAAACCCACAAACATTTACAAATATCCAAAAGCCCAATTTTATTTATTGTATTTACCGTTTTCTCTTTAATTTTTATCTAAATATCTATTTACCCAACTTTGACTAAACATGTGGATTTTTTTATTTTTATAATCACTGATTTACCCTTCCTAAATTAACTCATGCTTTCACTCTCCCCTGATTTACGTTATTAGATTCAATTTTTGTTTGAAAATTTGGTTTCCTTTTTTATCTCAAACTATTGTTAGTTGTCAAAATCGAAATCTTTCAAATCTTAGAGGATTATTTGCTAGATCTTCAACAATATCTTATTTTTTAAATAGTTTTTATTCTTCTTTGTTGTTTATTTTTTGTTCTTCAACAGAGTTTCTTCCAGATTTTTGTTGAAGACGAAGAAATTTTTTTATTGTAGTTTCCTCAAAGAAAGAGTAAGGATTCCAGATTTATCTTTTTTTTTTTGATCATTTTTGCTCTTCTTCAAATATAAATTTGCAAAGTAGTTGTAAACTATTATAATTTTTTTCTTTTTTATTTTTGCAATTCTATATGAATCGTTAAATTAAATTGTTTACGCAATTATTTGTGCATAATTTGGCAGCTTATTTTTTTTTTCACTTCTATGTTTTTTTTTCATGTAAGCTTGTTTCGAATTGCAACTAATGTTTGTGTTTATGTGATTTATGATTTTTTTTGTCTTTATACATTATTGAGTTTCAAACAAATCGAATAAAATTTATTTTTGCAAACAAAATTAGGGAAATAAATTTCATTTTTTCCATTGCAAATTATTTTTTAGTTTTGCAATAAAGGTTTTGTGCATGTCCAAAGTGATTTTTGCACAATTAATTTATTTATCTTTTTAGGATTATTTTGATTTTCTTGATGATCTATTGTTTCAAATATTGTTTTGCTAAAAAACCCAATTTTATGATTTCAGATTATTATTTTTTTGTCTTTATACATTATTGAGTTTCAAACAAATCAAATAAAATTTATTTTTGCAAACAAAATTATGGAAATAAAGTTCATTTTTTCCAATGTAAATTATTTTTTGCTTTTGCAATAAAGGTTTTGTGCATGTGCAAAGTGATTTTTGCATAATTAATTTATTTATCTTTTTAAGATTATTTTGATTTTATTGATGATCCATTGTTTCAAATATTATTTTGCAAAATTTTTTCTAAATGCAGTTTATAATTTTGTAATGGTTTGTGATTTTTTCCTTCTAGAAATCTCAAGGTTTTTCAAAAACTAATTTAATTTAGAGAAATTAGTGGTAGGTGATTTGTAATAATTTTAGAATTTTTAGGGTGAATGGATAAGTTTCCTAAAATAAAATTCATTTAACAATTGGTTAATTTCGTCTTGAAAAGGGTAAAAATGTCTAAGAAAAGTTCTGCATGTGTAATAAGATATTTTGGAGTTTTTAGCTATTATTAAATGTTTGTGGAGTTTTTGGACAAAAATATTCTAGTTTTGGAGGTTTTGGCCAAATCCCGAATAATGTAACTAAATTAGGATTAAGTTGACTTACACTCAAAGTGGGAGTCAACATACACCTTAGAGTAGAGTGATTCCTAAGTTTTAGGAATCATTTTGAACAATTTCGAAAATCAAAGAATTTCATAAATTATTTAGAAATGAAATGAAGATAGAAATGAACATTTTGGAGTTAGGTAAGTTTTTAATGTTAGTGAAATATTCCTAACCCTTGATTAAGAATCTTAAAAATGTAGATGATGAAATGGACTATTAGATTGGGTTCATTTTAAAACATTAAAATTACCTTAAATGAATAACATGAAGGAGAAATGAATTAAGAAATGAATCAAGAGAATGTAATTCAGTAAAACAAGTAAACATTAGATAAGGAGTGACGAAGAGGTGGCCCCACTTATCAAAAACGTATGCCACCTATTTTAGATAATTAAAGAGTTTAAATTACTTAAAACTCTTTAACTAAGAGATAATTCACTTTTAGTAATTTTCTAAAAGTGGATAATTACTAATTTAGATAAATACTAGTATATCTTTTAAATGGAAGTAAATCTAATTGTCTAGATTCATTCCTTGTTCTCCAAGGTTTAGGATTTAATAAATCTATACCATTGAAAATATTTTTATTTCCTAAATTAAAGAGATTAAATTAAATAAAAATTTAGATTCCTATTTTATCTCTAATTAGAAGTATTTAATGACAACCATTGGATGGAGATGACCTTTAATCCTAACCATTTAAATAAGTAAAACCCTAATAAACCTAGTGTAAAAATCGGCCATAATAGGTGGAATTAAATTAATAGTTTTAAAATAAATAAAAAATTAGAAATAAAAGGGTTTTGGATAATTATGGAAAGGGATAGTTTTTTAGTGGGTTTCAAAAATTTTAAGGAGGTGGAAAAGAGGAGGCGGAACCCTATGAATAGAGGGCAGGTCGACCTCTCCTCTCCCACATTGAATCCCACTTCAAGTTATAAAAAAATAATATTGAGGCCCACAACGCTAAAATTCGAGCGGCTGCAACTAATCCCTCGGTTTATTACAGTTTTCAAGGGATTCAAGTTCAACCTACTACGTCTATAGGAGCTCATCCTATGATCACTAGAGCTAAAGCTGATACCCTAAAGTCGGTTATTCCTCCGGCAATAAATGTTTTGGAGAATTTTAACCCTGTTGGTCTATTCGTGGACCTTTCTATCCCCCAAAACCCTCCTCCCATTGTAAACGAGGACACTGACTTAAATGACTATGATTACGAGGTAAGCGAAACAGAAGAGGAAGAAGAAGATATTGAGGATATCCGTAAGCGCCTGTTAGAGTATGAGAAGACTCATTCCGATATAGAACGGCGTGGCTCGATGGGTCGTAGGAAAAAGTCCAATCGTCATCGTAGTCGTTAATTTATCTTTTGGTTGTTAGGGGTTTTGGCTTGACGTCCCCCCCTTGTTTCTTTTTTTGTTTGAATAAATTTCCCCGATGAGGTTTTAAAAAAAAAAAAAAAAAAAAAAAAAAGTTATAAAAAAATAATAATAATAAAATAAAATAAAATAAAAGAAAGAAGAAGTAGAAAACCCTAAAGCTCTTAGTCTTAGCCGATTTCTCTTTCTCTCTTTCTTTCTCTTCATCTTCTTCAAACTAGAAGAAAAACCCATTCAAGTTTGAAGAAGCTTGGAGTTTTTGAATAAAAATGAAGAATTTAGTCAAAGCCTCGTGGAATTTTAGCGAAAAAGGTACGGAGAACCACTACTTACAAAACCTATTTTCAAGTTATCTTTTTCTCGTTCTATTTTCAAATTCATGATTTCAAAATCTATTTTCTATATATAAAATGTTATGTTTTCGAAAAAAAATTTCATACATAAATTATCATTGTTTTGGGTTGTGAGATCATGAGAGCATGATTGGAAGCTATATGAAGTTAAAGTTGAAGATCTGAGGTTTAAAAATAAGTCATTCCCTTAGTGGCATTGCCTTAGTGGCTCTCTAATGAGAAGTATAATGTGACACTATAAAATTTTTAATCGTTAGTGTCTTAGTGACCTTGCCTTAGTGGCCTCGTCTTAGTGGCATCTCCAATGAGAGGAATATCCGGATCTATCAAAGTGACGGTAGTTAGTTTCCAGAACAACCCTGATGAAAAAATGGAAAGATTAATGTGATATGTGAGAATGTGAAGTGACAAGAGAGCATAAAATAATTCATTATATCTATTGTAATAATATACTATTTATAGTGCAAATGAGCTTATAATTCCAGTCCTTTGAAAAACTAGAGAGAATGGGAGCCAACCCAAAATAATTGAGTAAAAAGGTTGGTCCCCTCATTTTTTTTGATTATGCCTCTATATACCCATGCTCTAGGTTGGTACCCAAAACCACACCGGTGGCACGTCCGACCCACCCCATTGTCTAATCTTTTCTTTCTTTCTCTACCCCCTCCACTACACCACCAGATAAGAAGATCTCTGCCACCGTTTAAACCAGATATCTTCTATCTTTTTTATTCTATCCCATAATACCATTCCTTACGCAATAGATTGCATATGCAACTTATTATGTAACATTATATAATTCTTTGGGGCATCCACAATAGTCACAATTTTTGGCCAAATTTTCAGAAAAAGTTTCATAGTGGAGGTTGCTAAAAATGAAAACAGATCCTACAAGTGCCATTGCGAAGCTAAATTTGGCGGTCTCCATTTCGATCTCCAGATTTTATAGCCAGACACATTTGGGGAGTCGTCTGAGCTCGGACAGGTGGGAAGAGGAGCGTTTAAGGATGGGGTGGAGAGGGAGAAGGGCTTTCGACATTGGACGGGTAGGAGGAGAGTCGTCTGACCATTTTAAAAAAATATAAAAAAATAGTTTTAGGGACACAAACTTCATTTTAAAAAAACAAATTTAGAAATTTCAGACAGTGTCCCTAGGGACATCGTCTGGAATTTTTAAATTTGTTTCTTTTTAAATGACGATTATGTCTTTAAAAATAGTTTTTTATCATTATTTTTTACAAACTTAACTTTCTTCAACTGTGTTACTCTGAAATGTAGGGTAAATTTGCTAAGCCAAATTTAGCTTTTACCTTTGGACCGTTGTGGATGGTCTTATGCAATAAACAACTGCATATGAAATTATAGATTCCTTTTAAAACTTAGCCCGATTTTCACCTCTGAATTTGGACTCTGATGATAAATTTTTGGCCTCCTTTTATGAATTGAACTACTAGAGTTTTAATAAAGAGAGACTTAAAGAGAGAGAGAGAGAGGGGGTAAGAAGACAGTATCCGTGCTAGAGAGCACACCGCCAATCTCCTCCTCTGATGAGCAGATCGATAGAACAATTTCATAATTTTGATGTGTTCATCACCAATCTACTCTTCTCTATTTTTTTCTCCTTTATTTTCTCTCTTTACCACCTCCACGTACTCCAACACTAGAAACGAAGACTTACTCTCTCTACCCCTTCCACTCCATCGGAGAAGGAGATCGGAGTCCATGTTTGGAGGTAATGATCAGGCTAAGCATTATATTATGATACACGGATTTCACGTGGGTCGAATTTGGTTTAGAGGTGAGGGATAGAATTGGCGGAATTTAAAAGACTAGCCTGTTTACTGAATTATTTTGGGTTGGGCCCCATTCAGTGGAGTTTTTTGAAAGGTGTAGAATTTTAACCTCCTTTTCCCTTAAAAATAACTATTGTTATTTGCAATTACTACTGTAAATTAGCTTTAAAATTGAAATAATATACTATGAGATTGTTTGTTATTAAACTTACTTATATATAGATTATTTTTTATTTTTTAGTCGATTATGTAACTTCTAACCTTAACAAGAATTAATTGATAGTTAACATTAAAAAAATATCCTCAAAATTTAAGGAGATTAGAAGTTCTAGAATGAGTTTATTTTTTACTATTGTTATTAGTTGTCACTTAAATTTTTTTATAGGTTGTGACCTAGGTTTGTTTAATTTTAATCAACTTAATATAAAAATAATTTTATTAGGGTTGGATTTCCTTTTTATTTTATTTAAACTATTTTTCAACCTCATTAAAAATTAAAAATAGAATAAATTTAGAAAATTAGAAAATTAGGTTGAAGAAAGAAAGTGGAAAAACTGACTCCACCTTAACCGGATTCATTCGCTCCATCATCAACGAACTTTTTGTTGGTGATTCGGCCTCAAGCATCCGAGCATTAAATCTCCTATGCAGTAGGGTTTATTTCGCACTTGGCATGCCACATAAGCATCTGGCATACCTTTGGTAAAAGTATCGGTCCAAAAATTATTTTCGATGGTTTTTACATACCGCTTCACCTAAATTTTAGGTTAGTGTGGGTCATAGTTAAGGAGAGTCGTGTGCTTATTGGCTGACGTGGACATCATGGTTCGCCGACTCGGCCGAGTCAGGCGCTACTCGGCCGACTCAGATCGGACTCGGTGGAGACCTGTCTAACTATCCCATACCAGACTCGGTTGGTTATTGACTCGGTTCGATTCGGCCGAGTCAATCTTGACTCGGCCTTAACTCGGTCAACTCGGTTGACTTGGTTAGGTTGACTCGGCAGAGTCATATGAGTTAACTTCTTTTAAGATTTTTTTTTAAAATTCAAATTGTTTACTATTGGCACAAAACAATAACAATAGTGGGTTACTTGGTCTGACTCGATCCAACTCGGTCTGTCTTCATAATGAGAT
>MVGT01000719.1:56991-84631 GCA_002174775.1 Macleaya cordata
CAGAAACCCATTTAACATAATAACCCAAGTTGCCCAACATACCTCCCCTCAATCTCACTTCACCAAATAGACAGAGATAGGGTTTTGGAAAACCGACTAAAAGATAGAAGACGAGTTAGGGCATCAAAGTTGCAGGGGAGAAACTCAAGCACCATCGCTGTCTTTCGGTGATTTTTTCCACCGGAAGAAGAAAGAGGAAATGATGGGCCTGATAAAGCACGCAAAGATGGCCATAATGAAAAACATGGAAATCAGAATAGTGGTGGCGACGAACCCAAAAGAAACAGCATTTACAGATGAGTTATCAAAATGTATCCAATGTTCTTCTCTCTGCACAAATAGTGGAGCTCCTGATGGTGTTGCTGCTAATAAACCCCAGTTATCATCGACATCTCTTCCCATTATTATTCTTGTCCACTAATCAATAAATTTACCCTAACTTATTCCCTTTCATCAATAAGTCAAACAAAAAAAAAATTCCCAGACATAAAACCCCACAAACAAAGAAAGGTAAGATTGAGAACCCCTCAAACAGAGAAAGGTAAGATTGAGAACCCCTTGTTCATAACATTTCAGAAGAGAGAGAGAAAAGGGTTCGTCGCCGTCCGCCGTCTGCCAGCAACCTCCCTGTGTCAGTGTGTTCGATGCCCTAGCCCTTTTTTTCTTTCGTTTTGAGCAAATGAAAAGAACCCAAAATTTGGGTTAGATTTAGAATTTGATAAGAGTGTACGACCCGCATCATTGTAAAACCCATTTTAAAGTAACATTTTATCTCCATCGTTGATATAATCAACGGTCTAAAATTGGTCAGAAACTCTGCTATTTTCAGGACACGTCACCAGCGCATTAAATTTTGTGAGTGTTTGTGTGTAACTTTGGGTGAAAATAGCAGCGCTCCACTTGAATCCCCACCTATTTAACATGAGTAGTGATTCAGCCTACATATTCGGCTCAGCCGATTTGGCCAACCATATATGGATGCATTGCCAGCCATAAAATGCGTACACTTTTGATGGGCACATCGCAACATGTTTTCATATGATTTTTGTTTTGGATATTTTTGGGATATGGTCGAACATAGACACATGTTTGTCTATAATTATTTTTCTCTCTTTCGCTCATTGAAATTCCCTTGTGACTTTCAAGAAATTTTTTATAGTCTGTTTGGAAAAGGGATTTTAGGGAGGAATTTTGTGCGGACCAGAGATTTTAAGGAAAAATATAACATAATTTTTCCACCAAATTCCTGGTCCCCACAAAATCCCTCCCCCAAATCCCTTGTCCAAACAGACTATTAGAGGATTCATCTTATAAATATCATTGTATTTATGTCATATCGTGTTCATATAATGTATATCTATAGCTTCCTTGGTTGCCGGAGAAAAGCGTGCCACAATATTCATGTGACCATACAATATCACTCATTTAAGCAGGAACTATTAGGAACGGTTGTAGGCCTACCAAATTTTGTTTTGTAGACGTGGCATTGTTACATCGTATCACATCCCAAAGGACTACAACCAATCCATCTATCTCTCTACTCCTCTACTTCTAATCTCTGATTGGATAGAAGGTGGGACCCACACGAAAAGTGGAAAGACAGATAAAGAGTGGACGTCTATATCAATGAGGAGGAGGTGGATGGAATTGAAGGGGGAGGGAGTATATGATTTGACGTAGTAGTGGGTCCCACTAGCCGTATCCCCAATAGCGGAATCCAATCTTACTAGGCCTGGACTACTGAGCCTGACAGTGGGGTGATAAAGAGATGTGAATTCTGCATCGGGAAATAGCTCCCGCGCTGTTTGCGCGAGCTTCTTCTATTCCACGACTCCCCAAGCCCTGACACACCTCAACTCCAACTCAGAGTTCCAGTTCAACACCCTCCACTTTTATTATTACAGTTTTGCAGAAAAATCAGACCGGAGATCATGAACCCGGACAAGGCTATTTACCATTTACAAGTTCTAGAAGTTTCATACATTTTTTTAATCATAGTAGAATCAATAAAGTGCAGCAAACATATCAACTTTAATTGTATTTACCCTTGAATTAGGTGATAAGTGATCGACTGTATATATTAAGAAGAATCATTTGAAATATATAAATGGCTGAACCGTTGAACTTTGAAGAGAAATCAACCTTTGTATTTTTCGTTTTTAGCCTTAATGGGTTTTTTTTATTATTAGATATAATGGAAATAAAATAAGTGGAAATTCAACAGTTGTATAAAGCCCATAAGGCTTTAAGAAAGCTTTTAACGGTTTTTTGTATTGGAAACTTTTCTTGTTTCTAATTAATGTGGTGGGATCAGATTCTTTAAAATATCTTAAAAATCTAAACATTTCTTATCTACAATTTACAATCTACAACAATAAAACTTTCAACAATTTCTAGTAGTAATAATAGAGTTAAAAAAAAACAACAATAAAAAAAAGATGGAAGTTCAAATTTAGCCCGGCTTAAAACCCAACTGGGTCACCTGGTTTAGTGGTTGAACCAGTCGGGTTAACCAGTTTACACAAAAGAAAGCAGTTTCTTAAAAAATTTATGGGTCGATGTCAACCCAACCCAGATTTGTCGTCGGTTCACTGGTTTACCGGTTCAACCGGCCGATCCGGTCCAGTTTTAAAAACATTGCTAGTAAGTACAATCATGTTCCCTACTTACTATGTCATGTTAGGGATAGTCAATTGGGAGTTGGGACAGTGGCCTATCTACGAATTTTTTTGGAGTGGAAGAATCAGTGTTGACAAACTAGGTCATTGACGAGTCGATCCCCATTATTAAATAAATAAATTCAAAATTCACTTCATTCGAACAAAAGAATTGTATTTCGTACAATTGTCATCGATGAATTTCGACTCATATGTTCTATATACATGTCTCAACATCAATGATATCAAAAATCTCAAAAGAATCACATCTTAATTACAATAAAATATTCTTTACATTTGTTCTGGACGAGCCTTCGATTTGTTTAAGTGTTCTATAATCCAGTTATCAATGGCATTATAAAATAGTGAGAGAAAAAAGACTAAGAAGAATGAGAGCAACGAGACGAACCCATCCCATAATATCCAAGTTCAAATGTATTTTTTTTCCTTTTACAATTTACAGATGAGTCTATAAGTAAAACTAAAGAAAGCCTT
This sequence comes from Macleaya cordata, assembly GCA_002174775.1. Classification (NCBI taxonomy): domain Eukaryota; kingdom Viridiplantae; phylum Streptophyta; class Magnoliopsida; order Ranunculales; family Papaveraceae; genus Macleaya; species Macleaya cordata. The sequence continues at coordinate 60,144 of MVGT01000719.1, forward strand.
GTAAGGTATACACTGGTGCATCAGATTTGATGCAAACCAGTTATACTTTATTGAACTTTTAGAAAATAAGGTGTATTATAAGTTTTAGAAAGAGACCACCCACTGCCTAACATGGATCTGCCACTGTCAGTGGATATTCACCAACATGTTGAATTCAATGCCTACAAAAATCTCATGTGTGATTATGGACATCAAAATGGTAGACACTGAAACTCATGGACATTAGTGGATATTTTGTGAGTTTTAAAGAAAAAAAGTTATCTTCCAATGTCCATCACATATACATGTGATTTGTGGACATTTTCTCGCCTCTCTCCGCCACCACAACTAATTAGTTAATTATCACAATAATAATTTATACTTTAAGTCTTTAACAACAAAAACAATAATAATAATAATAATAATAATAATAATAATAATAATAATAATAATAATAATAATAATAATAATTATTAATCAATAATTCATAATTAAATTTTTATAAAAATAATTAGTAACATTAATGCCATGGTTATTTTGACACATCTTTTTGTTGTATGTTAATTTATTAAAAATTATTACTTTATTTAATTTTACAACTTCACAAGAGTCCGTAGATGTCCGTGGACTTTGTCAGTTCCTCAGAAGTCTGTAGATGTTTGTGGACATTGTCATCTGAAGTCTGTAGATATCCGCATCATATAAGTCATTTTCAATGAAAATTATATCATTCTAAAACTTATAACACAATAAAAAGTTTGTTACTAATCACTGATCAAAAAAAAGAGTTTGTCACAAACCAATGGTAAAAAGAATGTCTTGAAAAATTGTTAATTTGTAATCAATTTTTTATAGAGTTAGAAATTATTAAAGTGCAACTCGAAAATTTGGTGGTATGTAGGATCGAATTAGTTTGACATTTCTCAAATCCACAGCCACCACGTACCAAATTTTGTTGCCCGTTAATATAATTACCTTTGTTTAATTATAGGTTATACGAGCCCCTGCACATGTGCTATCCATTGGTGCCTTACATTAGACTTATTCTTTATGTTTGATTTATATCAAAAAGCATATGCATGTGATTATTTAAGGGTTATTCTTGATCATCTGCACATAAAAATCAACCCTTAGATCATCCCAGCGCGGGCTCCACAGGCAAGTGTAAATGAAGTGTAAAAATAAAGTGAGCGAAACATATAGTGTAATAATTAGGTGGATTCACTTGGGTATGATCCATGGGCTGATATTGATCTAAATGATGAAAAGACTACCGTCACAAAAAATCAGTCCTTGAACCAATTCTATGTGATAGGTCTAAACTGAGTATAAGTAAGGAAATAAAGTTGCAAGACAGATATAATATTAATTAAAAAAGGCACACACGACTTTAAACGACTTAAAATGTAATACCCGCCCTTACCTTTCAGGTCTGCAGCCCTTACTCAATGAGAACTATGCATTCCGGCGGAACCATTAACAACCTGTAGCTCTAAGGTGTACGCGTTACACCAAGCTAACAAGATGCTGCACTCACATTCAAGACACAAGTAAAATAAAGCTGAATATAAATTTTATTAACTCAATGATAACCTGTCAATTTGAACAAATGAATGAACGAATATTCTCAAAGAATAATGGACTAAACATTTGTCCAAAAAAAACTAAACTTAAATAAAAGAATTAAGTAATGTCTTAACGGAAATCGAGAGAACTCCGAAGACCTATTCTCGAACTACGAACATCACCACTACTGATTATTCGCGTGCTGACCTGAACCTGAAAAGATTAATGGTGGTGCTAGCTAAGTAGTCGGACTCGGCTCAAGGACTAACTCGGCCAAGGGCCGAATCCGAGTCTGGCCGAGTCCGAGCCGAGTCACTCGGCTGTGACTCAGGTGGTTCAACCACCTTTTTTTTTCACCTGCAGTGTACCTGTTATGTAATTGTTCCATAATGACTTCTCCTCTCATCTGAAGTCTCCAGTAACTCAAATAATCAAAAATAATTCAATAATTCAACATACTTTCAACAAAAACACTAATTAACACAAAATTAAATATTCAAGCATTCAAACTTCAAGTTTCAAGCATTTAACATTCAAGCATCAAAAACAAAATTAAACATTCAACATTCCAAGTTTCCAATTTCATAGCATCCCAATGACTCTAAGATAACATGTTTGGATCATCATCCTCCCCATTTCCATAAGTCATCTTCTTCTTTCCCCTTCCATCATTCCCATCATTTCTCTTTCCTATATTACCCTCTTCTACTTCAATATCAAACCTGTCGTCCTCATCAGATTCATCGAAAAGTGAGAATCTAGGAATAGAATCTGTCGATATTTGTTTTCTTTTCCTTGTGCTTGGTCTAGCTTCTGTAGCTCCCAACGCCTCTCGAACTTGTGTCCAAGTTAAATCATCACCTTCCCTGACAAAATCTCGAGCTTCTTCCTCAACTGGTTTGATCCATTCATCATTTTCATCAAGTTCCTTCAAGAAAATAGGATCATTTTCATCCCCATCATTGTACTTAACATTATTCTCATATCGGCGCCTCAATTTTTTGTTGTAATGAACAAAGACAACATCATTCAACTTTGCTTGCAAGAAACGATTCCTTTTCTTTGAATGCATCTGAAATTTGAAAAAACAAAAAATCATATATACCTAATAATATAACTATTTATTAAACAACTAATCAACCGAATTCGAAACTTACATTGTCAAATGCACCCCAGTTTCGCTCACATTGTGAGGCACTACATGTTTGACTTAGAATCCGAATAGCAAATGTTTGTAGACAAGGCACATCCAATCCATATAAGAGCCACCAGACATCTATTTCATTAATGAGCATTGGCTTAGTAATAAGAATAGACTCTTATTATAAATTTATAATAAATTTTTAAAGCAACTTACATGGTTGGAGTTTATCCCTGTGCCGTTTAGCAGATGGTGATCCAAACATCCCCATTGCATCCCCATAATACTTTAAATCAAGCATAGCTTGATCATGCTCAATTGGATTGAGAAGAAGCTTATCAATGGCCGAGTAAAGTCCGTACTTGATCTCTTTGTACTTGCTTGCCTTATCCAGATCTTTTTGAGGGATCGTATAAAATATGGAAGGATTAAGGTAAAAACCAGCTGCAACAAGAAATTAGGAACTTTGTTACCTATTAATTTAAGAATTAAGTGTTAACACTGCTTATCTTTAAAGCAAAGAAAGCAACCGTACCTGCATGCAAAGGGTGATGGAGTTGATCATCCCATCTCCTATCAATCATCTGAAAAATTTTCCTAATTACTCGATCATCTACCGAACTCGAAATCAAATTCTTTTCTATTTGCTCCTTCGCCCTATCCATAGCTTCATAAATGTAAGGCATACAAGGCTTTTGTTCTGTATCCACCAACCTTACAACATCTACCAATGGAGCCAACACTTGACATGAAAAAAACACATTATCCCAAAACTCCTGCTTTGATGCTATTGTCATAACTCTCTTCCCATCCGGTTTCTTTGCAAAATCAGAAGTCATCCATTTTTCGGATACAAATAACATTTGCAAAGAATGCCTATTCTCATGAATGCTCTTGAGTGTATAAAAAGAGGTAGCAAACCTAGTTACACAAGATCTATGCAACTCTTTTCCACCAGTCAACTCCCTCATCATGCTCAACACACGCCCATGATTATAGATATAAGCCACCAAAGATTTACCTAAAGTCACGGCACTCTTTATCTTTGGCAACTTCTCACCAAGATCTTGGAGCATCAAGTTCACACAATGAGCTGCACCAGGTGTCCAAAATAACTTAGGATGTTGTTCTTGCAAAATGCTTCCAGCAAGCTTAAAATTTGAGCCATTGTCGGTAATGAACTGCATTATGCATATCATAAATAGATTATAATTTGTAAAACAAAATTAATTAATATAAGAATTATAATTTAAATCAAACTTAAAATTGAGAGCGGATATATGGCCCCTTCTAGATAGCCCAATCTTGGCCTCTTCATCCTGACCATTGTTTTCATGTTTTATGAACGGTGGATGTATTCAACACGTGGCGAGCCAAAACATTGAATTAAGCCGATTTATCTTCTTGGCTTGGCTAAAACTCTTCTTTTCTCCATCACGTCCCTTTTACAGAGACAAAAAAATTTCACCAAAATTACCGTGAGCTAGAGAAGAACCAAGATCTAGACGGAGCAGCGCCTGGCGGCATGCGTCATGAACGAGATCTGGACGTTGCGGAGCCCGACGCTCGGAATCTAAAAAGCACCTAATTTTCTCTCTCCCTCACTGGTAGTGGCACTTTGGGTCCTCATCCTTCATCCTCCTCTCTCACAGTAGAAGCGAAGAAAAACAAAAGAACGGTTTTGATTTCTGTTATGAGTGAAATTAAAACTCCCTAAGTAGGGGAAAAAAAAGAAGAAAGAAAGTTGGACGATTACACCAGGGAGATTATGGACCCCAAAACCCTTGTTATTTGCACCCTAGAAATGAAAGGTGTTCTCGCAAAGATCAGACTAATCTTGCCCTCACAAATTTTAATTTCTAAACTTTTTTCATTTCCCTCTTTCTCTTCTGCTGGATTCTATTATGAAGAGTTTATGCAAAAAAAAAGGTCAGATTTTGAGCTAGATTTTGTAATTGGTTTAATGGATCGAAGGGATATAATTAGTCGTTCTTTAGTCACTGATGTCCCCTATGAATTAGAGATCTAGAGTGGAATTGCAGGAGATCCATTCGGCATAGGCAACTGAAGAAATTATAGATCAGAAACGTGCAATTTGGAGTAAGTTTTTTTATAACTTGGTATTTATATTTGATGGTTCTACAGTTATTGAAGTATTTGGACCCAATTTTATCTACCTAATTGTAGAAATGACTTATTTGGTAGAAGAATAACTAAAATTATAAATAATTATTTTGTATGATTTGGGATCTTGTGTTTCTGATGACTGTAATTTGAAGTTATGTAATCTTTGAAATTGATGGAAAATGTGTATTGTCTAGTTTCAAAGTGTTATGTTGTGGCAAAAAATATAGGTCGGAGCTCTACCGTAGGACGTGGGAGAGAAAATGTGATAGTCGTAGGCTTTAGAATGTTTCAGTATTCAGGAATATGGAACTCCAAGCTCCGGCCAGCGCTGCTCCGTTCAGTTATCAGTGATTTTTGGGAAAAAAATTTTGGCTGGGGAAAAGGGGTGTGATGGAGAAAGGAAGAGTACTTTTAGCCGAGCCAAGAAGATAAGCTGGCTCAATTCTTGCTTTTGGCTCACCACATGTCGAGTATATCTACCATCCAAAAAATATAAAGCAATGGTCAAGATGAAGAGGCCAACATTGGGCCATATAGAGGGGGCCATTTATCCGCTCCATTTAAAATTGAACATAAATCATACCTGAACTATATTCTCCTCCCCAACATCCAAAATCACCTCATTAACTAATTGCACAATGAGATCTGCATCCTTAATTTTATCGGAAGCATCGACAGACTTCAAGAAAACTGTGCCCTTTGGACAATTTACTAAAAAATTGATCAAGGCACGACCTTTCCCATCCGTCCAAAAATCCGACATTATAGAACACCCATATCTCTCCCAGTGCGGCCTAAACGATTCAACAAACTTCTTTGCTTCATCCAAATGATAAGAAAACAAATTGGTTCGAACTTGATGGTAAGATGGTGGTGGCATAGCTCTTCCATACTCTCCAATCTTATGGATCATATTTGGAAAGCTTGGACAACGTATGGCATTAAAAGCTATCCCAGCTTCAGTTATCCATTCGACAATTGCTCTCCAAGCTTCCAACTTCAACTTCTCCTTAATAGGATTGTTCTTATCAAGTGTAGCTTGCTTAGTCTTGTCAACATCCGTCTTCAACATTGCATCAAGAGGGCCTCTAACATTGCTAGCGGCCTTCAACTTCTTACTAGCACCACCACCTACTTTTTTCTTGTTTGTGGCATCACTCTTACTCCCACTAGCTTTAGGTGGGTCTCCATCCTTTTCGTGATCGATTTCAACTACATCATCATCTTCCTTACCCACATTTTCACCTCCCCCATCGTCATTATCATCATCATCATCACCCTTTTCAAAAAAACTATCAATTCTATCCTTCATCGCCCTTTTTAGTTTTTTTGACGACATTGATTCTCGAAATTTTTTCATTATCTCTATGGTTGCCTTTGGACATGATGTCACATTTCCTCTAATTTGAAGAAGATGTTCCTTGAGGCGATTTATCCCACCATGAATGGACTTAGCACACAATCTATATGTCACATGCTTCTTATTATTGGGATCTTTCAACTCTCCCCATTCCCACGCTATATCAACGTTCGACAAAATTGGTAATGTGCCACAACACTAAAATCACAACACACAACAAACAAAACACAAATAGGTATAACTCATTAACTCAAATTGATCTCATAACTCATAAGACTCATATTCTCATCATATTTAAATTAACATCAGTATTTACTAATTCCTACGTATCTAAATTAGCATTGATATTTGCAAAATAAGCATTACATTAGTAATTTAGTATTCAGAATTAACATTTAAGGAAAAAAATTAAAAATAAAAAAAAATAAATAAAGATCAAAGTAAAAAATCTGTTGATGGTTGTAAGAGGGAGCAAATATGAAAAAGAAAAGGAAAAGAGGACAACAACAGAGCAGCTTAAAAAAAATGGCATGTCGTCCTGTCGGCACAGAGCAGCAGCAGCAGCTCTGTAAGAGAAGAAGAAGAGGAGAAGAAGAAGAGAAGAAGAGAAGAGAAGAGAAGAAAAGAAAAGGGGAAAATTTTTTTTGATAGTCTACCGATTGTCGAAAGGAAGAAGAAGAAGAAGGAAAGGAAGAAGAAGAAGAAGAAAAAGAAAGAAAGAAAAAAAACATACCTGTGCTGCAAGTCCCTCCCCTTCTTCTTCCTTCTCTCCCTTTCTCTGGTTCCTTTTCTCCCTGGTTCTGCTTGATAGATTTAGGGTTTTTTTAAATTTCTTTAAAGAAGAAGGGACCGAGTCACTACCGATTGACTCGCCGATCCAATTCGATGCAAAACTCGCCCGAGTCAAGTGAAAATCGCCGAGTTACTCGGCTAGAGGAAGGATCGGTGGCTCGGGTTGGGGTCGGCTCGGCCTAGTCCCGAGCCCCGAATTACTCGCGAGTAACTCGGCGAGTCTGGCCGAGTCCGGCTACTTAGGGTGCTAGGTCAAAACCTAGCCAGTAAGTTCACTAATTCCCTTGGCTTAGATTTAGGAGAACCATAAGTTTCACAAGAGTGCATTAACAATATTGCATATGATATGTCAATAAATAATTAAACATGGTAAAGAGCTACACAAGATAACGGTTGTTGTGTTTTATGATCTTTAGTTGAGATTAAGTTATTGCAACAAGTAGTGCTCCTAGTTACTACCCTTGTTTCACCCGTCCCTGTAATTCACTCGAGACACTGGCCGTGAGCCAAGTGAATCCAGTGAACTGCCTCGAAATCTGTCTCCCGAACACTGGTAATCCTGTTGGCATTACTTATGTGTCAAGTGATTCCGTAGACCTCACTTGGCGATTCCGCAGACCTTGTTTGAAGAGGACCAGGCCTATACAGGAACTAAACTATGTTTGCACACAAGCCAAACAAGTTATTTAAGCATACATCAAGTTTATGGAGGATAATTGTATATTAAGCATGTTCTCTTATAATCACCATCCACACTATACTTAACCCAGTGTTTAAAGATGCATTCAGTATTATTAATACATGTTTAAACATAAACATACATATCCTACTTTATGTAGATCACATGTATGAACATAAGCAAGATTATTAACGACAAAAGATGAGTTTTACTGACTCACGTTCACTGACTATAGATGTGGGTAGTATCGATACTTCTTTTGGGAGTACCGATACTCCTCACCTTCGCTGACTACAGCTGTGGGTAGTATCGAGAGTATCGATACTCCTCACATCTGTGTTATGCACGATTTCAGGCCTTCGTTTTCACTTGTTATCACAAGTAAACATAAGTTAATGTTATACAAAAGTTAGGGTTTTATGACCATGCTTCTAATATCATAGTTTTCATACATTCTAACCATTAGAATCATGCACACATCTTATGATCATGGATTACTTGCATTCATTAATGTAGTAAACATATAAACAACATATAATCTAGGTTTTCATGCATTCAATCATTAAGAAAGCATACCAACATCATAGAAAACCTAAATCTATACCAAAAGAGCAAGTTACTACTTGCCTTGAATCACCAAAGAGGTTAAATCCCAGGGAAGAAGAAGAAGATGAAACCCTGCACTCTCTCTCGCGAACACGACTCTTCCTCGATCGATCCTTCAAGAGGAACTTGGAGTTTCTCTGCCTCCAATCCCTAGTTGGTTCTCTCTCCCTTGTTCTCCCTTTCTCCCAGCCGATTCTCTCTCTCTCACTTCTATTCGGGTCGATCAGCATAAAGTGGGAGAGATTTTGGGTTTTAGTTTATATTTATAACAAGTTAGAAACCCAAACTTTCTAAAACTCTAAAAGGGTGCCCTCAACATAAGTGGTTGCCCCTAAACCTTAGTAATTTAAATTAAAGGGGTATTACAGTCTACCCCCTTAAAAGAGGATTTCGTCCTCAAAATCGCATATACCTCTTCAAAAAGGTCCGGCTAACTCGCGCGCATGTCCTCTTCTCTTTCCCACGTGGCCTCGCGCTCATCGTGGTGATGCCACTGAACCTTCACCTAAGGTATCGATCTTGACCTAAGCTTCTGCTCCTTGTAGTCAAGAATTCTATAAGGCTTCTCTACATAGGTTACTCTTGGTTGCAACTCTAGCTCGTGGAAATCGACCACTACTGGGCGATCCTCATCCCTGAGATGTTTTCGAATCATAGACACATGGAAGACATTATGAACTCCTGCTAACTGGTCTGGTAAAGCTAACCGGTATGCTACTTTCTCTACTCTCTCTAGGATAGGAAAAGGTCCAACAAAATGCGGTGTTAACTTTCCCTTCTTACCGAACCGAAGAACACCCTTCATCGGTGATACCTTAAGTAACACTTGATCATACCTCGAACTCAAGTTCCCTACGCCTCTGATCGGCGTAGCTTTTCTGTCGACTCTGAGCTGCTCGCATACGCTCTATGATTAGAGTTATTTTCTCTATAGTCTGTTGTACGATTTCCAATCTTGGGAGTTCGACTCTCTGACTTCTGCCCAACATACTGGAGATCTACAAGGTCTGCCATACAACACTTCAAACGGTGCCATCCCTATGCTAGTTTGGTAACTGTTGTTGTAGGCAAACTCAACAGGCGGTCATGAATCTTCCCAATTACCCTTAAAGTCTAGGACTATATAACGGAGCATATCTTTCAACACTTGGTTAACTCTCTCCGTCAGCCCATTTGTTTGAGGATGAAAAGTCGTGCAAAGTCAAGTTGCGTCCCCATAGCTTCTTAGAACGCTCTCCAATACTTCGTGGTGCATGAAATATCCCTATCCGATACCACTGAAATTAAAACTCCGTGATATCGAACTATCTCCTTTACATACAACGTAGCCAACTACTCCGCCGTTTATATCTTCTTGACTGGCACGAAGTGTGCGTACTTAGTCAGTTTATCCACGATCACCCAAATGGAGTCGTTTCCCTTCCTAGTCTTGGGTAATCCATCGATAAAATCCATAGATATATTCTTCCACTTCCACTCGGGTATATCTAAGGACTGCAAGGTGCATGCTGGTTTTCGATGCTCTGACTTTACTTGCTGACATGTAAAGCATTTTCAAAACGAACTCTGCTACACTCTGCTTCATTTCTGACCACCAGAAATGTCGCTTAAGATCCCGATACATTTTTTTCTCTCCCGGATGAATGGTATACTTACTACAATGTGCCTTGTTCAAGATGTTCCTCCTCAGTTCAGATTTCTCTGGAACACACAAGCGTCCCTTGAACCTCAAGCCACCATCATCCCCTATAGTCATGTCTGTGACTTCTCCTTGTTGGATACCTGCAACTTTGTCACAGCACCACTGATAGTTTCCTTACTCACTGATGATTTAGCTTATTAGAGTAGGTCGAATGACTACACTACCCAACAATAGTTGTTTCTGCTCCTGGGTTGCCAAATTGAAGTTATATTCTGATGCTGTCTCTAGTAATCACCACTGTTAGACCATCATAGTTGCCACGATGCCTCTAAGCTGCCTACTTAGAGCATCTGCCACCACGTTAGCCTTTCCCGGGTGGTATTGCAACTGAAAGTCGTAATCCTTCAGTAGTTCCAACCATCTACGTTGCCTCATATTCAGCTCCTTCTGCGAGAATAGATATTTGAGACTCTTGTGATCCGAGAAGAGCTCAAACCTTTCACCTATTAAGTGTCTCCAAATCTTGAGTGCAAACACTACAGCAGCTAGCTCAAGGTCATGAGTCGGATAGTTGTGCTTATGAATCCTCAACTGTCTCGAAGCATAAGCAACCACTCGGTTGTTCTGCATCAAAACACATCCCAGTCCCTGATGCGATGCGTCGGTAAATACCACAAGTCTGGCTCCACTCTCCGGTATAATCAAAATAGGAGATGTTGTCAACTTTGTTCAGCTCTTGAAATGCTTGCTCAAACTTGTCATCCCACTTGAAAGTAACGTCCTTCTTAGTGGCATTAGTCAAAGGACCTGTTATCCGCGAAAATTCTTCGATAAACCGCTTATAGTACCCAGCCAAACCTAGGAAACTTCGAACCTCTGTCACTGTAGTGGGTTGCCGCCACTCCAATACAGCCTGAACCTTGGAGGGATCTACTATCACTCCCTCTCCTGACACTAAGTGTCCTAAAAACTTCACCTCTTGTTGCCAAAATACGCATTTCTCAAATTTAGCATACAATTGATGCTTTCATAGAGTCTTAAGTACTCTACGCAAATGAATCTCGTGGTCTTTTCATGTCTTGGAATAAATCAGAATGTCATCAATAAAGGCAATCACGAACTGATCTAAGAAGTCGCTGAAACTCGACTCATTAGATCCATAAACACTACTGGTGCATTGGTAAGTCCAAACGGCATTACCAAGAACTCGTAAGACACATATCTTATCAGAAATGCTATCTTGGGAATGTCCTGCTCTCGGACTCTCAGCTGATGATACCCTGACCTTAAGTCTATCTTAGAGAACCATTATGCTCCCTTAAGCTAATCAAACAGATCATCTATCCTAGGCAAAGGATACTTATTCCTTACCGTAACCTTATTTAGTTCCCCGTAGTCTATACATAATCTTATAGACCCATCTTTCTTTTTAACAAAAAGAACTGGTGCACCCCAAGGTGACGAACTATGACGTATGAAGTCCTGAGCCAAAAGATGGTCTATTTGGTTCTTCAATTCTTTCATCTCTATTGGAGTTATCCGATAAGGTATTTTAGCAATCGGTTTTGTGCCCAGAACCAGCTCCAAACAGAAGTCTATCTCTCTGTGAGGTGGTAACCCTGGGACCTCGCCAAATACATCATGGTATTCGCGCACCACAAGAATCGATTCAAGCCCTTTACCTTCAACCGGTTGCTCTAACCTATCCACAAAGCACAGGTGTGTCCGGTCAAGACCACATCCTACCGCCAACGACAACACGTATGTCGTTTCCTCTTGTATAGAAAATGTTACCGCTCTACTGGTACTATCCTCCCCATAGGTGACATAACAAAGAAAGGGTAATCACACTTTTCTAGCCTAAGTGTCAAGGTGTCCAAAAATATACATGATATGAAGGAATGAAAAGCTACAGAATCAAAAAAAATTCAGCCAGGCCGAGTGTGAATTAGGAACATACCTTCAACCATTCCCTCTGGCGCTCTCTCGCATCCCTAGGTACTAGAGCATAAGCTCTACCCTGAGGCTGTCCTTGTTAATGTCCCTGATGTTGCCTCTCTTGATTAGACACTGGTTGTGGTCGAACTTGACCCTATCCGTTCTGCCTTGACTGTTGATTCTGCCTAGCCCCTTATGCCCCATTGCGTTGCGGGCAATCCGCTGCTCTGTGGCCTACCTCTCCATTAGTATAACAAGGACCTCAAATTGGTCGTTTATTGCCCCCTTCAGTTCTCAGTGCTTCGGGCTGTGCAGGAACTACCGCACTGATGTTCTTTTCTTCAGTTTTCTGTCTCTTTTATTTACCTCAGTTGTCACGATTCTTTCCTTGCTGTCCTTGACCGTTCTTCTGGACACGTTTATCAGCTAACTTGGTCTCAGTTTTCTCACTCCTCTTTCGATGTGCCTCTTGGATTTCCTGATCATGGAGTCGTGCACACTCCACAACCTTGGCAAACGTATCAAAACTCAGCTGCCCAATGATATTCCTAGAGATCTGTCAGTTCAATCCCCTTAAAAACATATGTATCTTACTCTGCTCAGTCGGAATAAGACCCGAGGCACACAACGCTAGCCTAGAGAACTCTCTCTAATACTCGACTACTGTCTGGTCGTCTTTCTGTCTCAACTCTTGGAAATCCTTTTCCATTGCCATTCGTGCACTTTGAGAAAAATATTGGTCAAAAAACATCACTTGAAACTGCTGCCAAGATAGGGTGGTAGTATCCAGATCCTGGGAATGAGATTCCCACCAATCTAAAGCGTCATCAACAAGCTGAAAAGCCGCAAGTCTCTGTTTATACTCCTCTGGAGATTCAAAAGTACAGAACGTCTTTTCCATCTCCTTGATCTATTGATGAGCCACTAATGGATCTGTAGAACACCCAAAAGTTCGTGGCTTTAAACTCAGAAAGTGTTTATGCAACTCCAGTCACGTGGGTGCTCCTGCTCATTTCACTGGCGATTGTGGCACTTAGATCAAAGCTGGTGCCACGGGGCCCCTGGCACCTAACCTAGCATCCAGCCTAGCATTCACAACTGCCCCTACTGATTTCGTAATCATTTGACGCAACACCATCCACTCTGGCATTTGAGGGTTGACGCCTCCTGCCCGATTTTGACCCGATCCTTGCCCGGTCTCTCCCTGTTGTGGTGGTGGAGGAAACTCAGGTTGTGGTGCGTTAACCTCATCAATTGGAACATCATTGTTGTTCCCCCGAGCACCCCTACCTCCAGCCGACCACCTCTACCTCTTCCTCGCCTCCCAAATATAATTCTGAGACACAAGAAAATAGGGTAAGAAATAGAACTAAGTCTATCGCTATCCAAGCCAAACAGCAAGCAAACAACAAGCAAGCAATTTATTCAAGTGCACCCTTAGGTTTTGCGCCTAACGTGTCACAAACAACATCCTAACTCGTTTTACTCACTCTAGGACTTTGAACTTGAGGCTCTGATACCAACTGTAATACCCCGCCCTTACCTTTCAGGTCTGCAGCCTTTACTCAATGAAAACTAGGCATTTCGGCGGAATCATTAACAACTTGTAGCTCTAGGGTGTACGCATTACACCAAGCTAAAAAGATGCTGCACTCACATTCAAGATACAAGTAAAATAAAGTTGAATATAAACTTTATTATCTCAATGATAACATGTCAATTTGAACAAACTAATGAACGCATATTCTCAAAGAATAATGGACTAAATATGTGTCCAAAACAAACTAACCTTTAATGAAAGAATTAAGTAATGTCTTCACGGAAATCGAGCACTCCGAAGACCTATTCTCAAACTACGAATATCACCGCTACTGATTATTCACCTATTGAACTGGACCTGAAAAGATTAATGGTGGTGCTAGGACAAAACCTAGCCAGCAAGTTCACTAGTTCCATTGGCTTAGATTTAGGAGAACCATGAGTTTCACAATAGTGCATTAACAATATTGCATATGATATGTCAATAAATGATTAAACATGGTAAAGGGCTGCACAAGATAACGACTGTTATGTTTTATGATCTTTAGTTGAGATTAAGTTATTGCAACAAGTAGTGTTCCCTAGTTACTACCCTTATTTCACCCATCCCTGTAGTTCACTCGAGACACTGGTCATGCGCCACTTGAATCAGGTAAACCACCTCGAAATACGTCCCCCAAACACTGGTAACTCTGTCGACGTTACTTATGTGTCAAGTCATTCTGTAGACCTCACTTGGTGATTCCGTAGACCTCGCTTGGAGAGGACCAGGCCTATACAGGACCTAAACTATGTTTGCACACAAGCCAAACAAGTTATTTAAGCACACATCAAGCTTTTGGAGGATAATTGCATATTAAGCGTGTTCTCTTATAATCACTATCCAAAGTGTACTTAACCCAGTGTTTAAAAATGCATTCACTATTATTAATACATATTTAAATATAAACATACATATCCTACTTTATGTAGATCACATGCATGAGTATAAGTAAGATTATTAACGACAAAAGATGAGTTTTACTGACAAGGCTAGCAATATCGATACTCACTTTTGGGAGTCCATATATCTGCTGGTTACAGATGTGGGGAGTATCGATACTCCTCACGTTCATTGACTACAGATGTGGGTAGTATCGATACTTCTTTTGGGAGTATCGATACTCCTCACCTTCGCTGACTACAGATGTGGGTAGTATCGATACTCCTTTTGGGAGTATTGAAACTCCTCACATCAGTGTCATGCGCGATTTTAGGCCTCCGTTTTCACTTGTTATCACAAGTAAACATAGGTTCATGTTATACAAAAGTTAGGGTTTTATAACCATGCTTCTAATATCATAGTTTTCATACATTAATATTCTAACCATTAGAATCATGCACACATCTTATGATCATGGATTACTTGCATTTATTCATGTAGTTAACATATAAACAATATATAATTTATGTTTTCATGCATTCAATCATTAAAAAAGCATACCAATATCATAAAAAACCTAAATCTACACCAAAAGAGCAAGTTTCTACTTGCCTTGAATTACCAAAGAGGTTAAATCCTAGGGAAGAAGAAGAAGAAGATGAACTCCTGCACTCTCTTTCGCGAACACGACTCTTCCTCGATCGATCCTTCAAGAGGAACTTGGAGTTTCTCTGCCTCCAATCCCTGGTCGGTTCTCTCTCCCTTGCTCTCCCTCTCTCCCAGCCGATTCTCTCTCTCTCTCTCTTCTCTATTCTGGTCGATCAGCATAAAGTGGGAGAGATTTTGGGTTTTAGTATATATTTATAACAAGTTAGAAATCTAAACTTTCTAAAACTCTTACTGGGTGCCCTCAACATAAGTGGCTGCCCCTAAACCTTAGTAATTTAAATTAAAAGGATATTACATAAAATTATATGTCGTTTGCTGGGGATTGCCAATTCACACGCATAGTTAGTAAATCGGTGTTCGATAAAAGTTCAGTTCGAGAATTATTCAAACTTATGGATGAAAAATTATGACAAATATCTGGTCAAATAATCAGAATTTGGTAAAAATGCGGTTCAGGAATAATTCGAGTATAGATCAGATGATCCATAAAAAAATTAGCTTAAAAATTCAGATATGTATACAAGTACTATGTCTAAAAATATTATATCTTATGATAAAGAAAAATATTATATCTAATCATAAACTACAATACTAACAGTACCCATTCAATAAGTCTCCAACTGGTACAATGGAATTAGTATAATAGATTAAACAATAACTAAGATTTTAAAAAAAATAAAAAATTTAAATAAAAAAGAATTATTCAAAATAAAATAACACATCCAATAATCTCAATGTAACTCGCATAAAGGATTGAACAATAACTAAGATTTTTTTTTTAAAAAAAAAAAGAAAGAAAAAGAATTATTCAAAAGTTCAATCTGGATTCAGAAATTATTCGTGACCCGTTAAGAATGCGCAAATTATTCTGACTCATTGAATAATGCAGCTATTCGGTTCAGTACGACGTTAATACATTCCCTTAGGGTTTACATAAAACCTATCTTGATTTTGAATTGGTGTTTTGAAGCCCAACCCAAGCTTTTAGGTATCCAAGCCTGACCAAGGTTGGGTTCAGACGTTGCAGACACCGTCATCACTGGCAGCGCCACCGCCCTTATGTGATTAGTTTTCTGGCCAACAACGATCCACAAGCATGCACTGGTTTCCTTAATTATCCAAAACTAACCAATGATTAATATTCAGATGATATATCTCTTCTTAGCTGTTTTGGAAGCAGGCAGGGCCCATTTCTTATTAGTGATTATTGAAACCTAATGACGTTACTGATTTGACCACAACATTCCTCTAACAGTAATATATATATTTAGCTTAATTAATTTGTTTCTAGTTTGGCCAAAAAATGCTAAGCAGCTGGAAGGAGGATCGACCAGGCAAGCACGGCATTCAGTTCCTTTGAACAGAATACATGTTAAAAGAATTAATAATCATCAAGAATATTATACTAATCTCATGTGTTTCATTGGATTCTTCTCAACAAGTTTTTAAGTATTACTACTCCTTGACGAAATATAAGTCCAGATCTCCCACCGCCATTTAATTACAAGTTTTTTTTTGAATAGTGTACAGTTTTAGAATGAGTTAATTTTTAATTAGAGTCATCCCAAACATCCTTATCAAAATCCTCATAGGATTATTTTTATGTAGGGACCACATGCCACTGAATGTACATGGAACCTAACTCTTTAAATAATATTACTACAGTTAAAATTATCATAGGAAGCTCTCCATTGGCTAAGCCAATAATTTGATGTCAATGACATCGACCTTGTACCAATATAGAATGGCTAAGAAAACTATGCAAATGAATTTGACAAGTTTTAATTTATTTGGATTTATAGCATGTTTATATTGTTTTTGACTTACAAGTTTTAATTTATTTGGATTTATAGCATGTTTATATTGTTTTTGACTTTATCTATACATGTTAGCATATAAAATGACAATACAAGACAGTTGAGGTAAAAAAAAAAAATACAAGACAGTTAAAGTTTTTTCTGATTAAAAAAAAAGACAGCGAAGGTATTTAGTTAAATCCATGACTATTTAGGCTGTAAACTAAGCGACATCAATATATATATATTATATCTAGGGTGTCCGGGTCACTACTTAGTACACCCGACTATTCCCTGAGCTGTGAGCAGATCATACACAACCAGGTAAAAAATTAATAAGAATAGCCATCAGAAGGATCGAACCCGTGACATCCTTTTCGAAAACCAGCAGCTAGCTCTACCACTTAGCCATGCATTCCCTGATGGTTTACATATATATGAGGGCAGCCTCTACATTCCCTGATGGTTTTTACATATATATGAGGGCAGCCTCTTTATATAACCCTGCCTTGTGTAGTCCACATGCAATGCATTCAAGGGATGATTTTTTGAGATGATATTTTTTTCACTATGTATATTATCATATTAAAAAATCGGCTCGTTTTAAAACTTTCAACCCCCAAAGTAGTCCCATATATAAAAATTGGTAAGTTTTTTTGAATTTTTTGGCCGTTGATTTAAAACGAGTTGATTTGAAGTTAGAAGTTTTAGAATAGCTGATTTTAGGTGAGTATGTTATCCTCACCATATAGATCATCCTCTTTAAAAATTATCCCCTGGATGCATTACATGTAGGACCTACAAGACGGAGTTCTTTTGGGCTATATATATTAGGGAGGTTATATAGCCCCCTTATATAACTCCCCATTTATGGACCCACATGCAATGCATCCAGGAGCTGCTTTTTGAAGATGATGTTCTCCTCACTATGTATATCCTCATATTAAAAATCAGCTCATTCTAAAACTTCTAACCTCCTCAAATTAGCCCTTAAAAAATTTATAAGTTTTAAACTTTTATTTTGACCGTTGATTTAGAACAAATAGATTTGAGATCAAAAATTTTAGAACTGGTTGATTTCAGGTGACTATGTTTTCTTGATCATGTAAATCATCCTCTCTAAAAATCAGCCTCTGGATGCATTGCATGTGGGCCTCACAAGAGGGTATCTAGTATCCTCCCCTATATATATATTGAAGAGAACGGATGGTTTGTTTGAAGAGAACGGATCGGAGTACATTCATTATTTTTACATATTGAGTGTACATTGGCTTGTGGGGCCCAACTAAAGATGAATTAGGGGCTCATTTTAAGTGATGATATTCTCCACATCATGTTGATCATCCTCACAAAAAATTAGCACATTCTAAAACTTTTAACCCCATCATCCGGCGATTAGAAATCATTGAAAATCAATGGTGTTTGAGCTATTCATTTTACCGTTATTTCAGCTATTTCCAATCATCGGATATTGAGGCTACAAGTTTTAGAATGTGCTAATTATTTGCGATGATAATCAACATGATTCGAAAAATATTCTAATTTAAAATGATCTCTTGATTCATTTCTAGGTGGACTCCACAAGCTAATGTACACTCAATGTAAAAATAACGAATGTACTTCTATCCGCTCTCTTGTTTAAATAAGGGAATTTTGTAGCAACCAAAGATTTGATAAAAAACTAGTTAGAAATCATATTATAAATGTAAAGTTTTTGGCAACCCCCCTTGGAATGCAATTGTTAATTTATGAAGTTGCTATTTTTTGAGTCCTTCTTAGACTAGGATTCCTATTTCAAGGATACCTCTTGTAAACCTATAAATAGGGAGGTCCTAGATAGGTTAGAGGTGTGCTAAAGAGTGCCATGAGGCCAATGTAAAGGTGTTGGAGTTCCTAAGGTTCAAGAAGAGGTAAACCTAGGGTTTTGGTCTTCTTGTGTAGTGAGGAATCCAAAAGTGTGAGAGACTTGCTGAGAGAGAGAAAGGGTTTGTGAGGATCTAGGGTTTGAGGGATTCTTCATGGGGGTTGGGGCCCCTGCCCCAACCCAAGTTTCTAGTGTTCTCCATGTGTTCTTTCCTCTGTTACTATGTACAACCATGGAGATAGACTTTCAAGGTTGAAGATGATGTGAGTGTGCTGTTGGGAGTAGTTTAGAGAGTCGATCTCTAATGGATTCTCGTTGGTGTTCTCCGGTAAGTCTTGTAACATCCTTGATGTGTGTTTATCTGGTTGGTTGAGTAAGAAGCATTGTAATATGTTCTTGATAATAGTGGAAGTTTCTCCGGTGCGCCGATTTGGCCGTGGATGTAGCCCGTGAGGGTGAACCACGTATATCTTGTGTTGTGGTTGATGCTTGTTTTTATCTTCGTCATTATATTTATTTGTTGATTCCTCGTTATTAAGTCTCAAGATCCTTAAGCCTATTCCGCTGTGCGTCGGGGATGTGTCGTTGGTATGACGAAATTCATAACAATAAATCTAACTAATTTTTCACTAAATCTCTACAAAATCCCACTTAAAATCACCATCCACACAAACTATAAAATAATTAATAGATAATAGATCAACATGCCACAAACCATGCGGACCATGCATGCATGGTACAAGTGGTGGTTATGATGGGACGAGTCTTTATTAAGAAACAGACTAGTACGGGTGTATTATAAACCTCTTTAACTTTGAAGTGCTAGCTAGTGGTTACTGGACTAGGACTCACCAACGACTTCTACCATTGATGGGCTTTATGAACAGTTTAATTACCTGTTTTTAAAACCCATTTTACAAACACTTTCTTTTTTTCTTTCAAAACTGATAATTTTAATTCATTTCGATTAAATCTTGACCTTCAGGATTCGATCTAGATGGTATTTCTATATGTCAACGATGTCTATGGTCTAGATGGTCAACACAGGTTAAAATTATCAATTTTGTGAACATAGTTGAATAATGCTAGACATACTTAATATTTTTTGGTATTGGCCGGAACATAGTCATAGTTAGTGGGGGCACCAATTGAAGAACGACACATCAGCAAGTACTCAAATTTGTTACATTTAACAGTACTAGATACTGCTGTTTAGGGCATACTAACATAATTAGTAGTGTTTAGAGACGGCAATTTGTCCCGATCCGGCGGGTTCCCTCCCTGACCCAATTTTAATTGGGCAGTAATGCTTTTAAAAACTTCAATCTAATGGGATTTGGGATGGGAGCGGGTTTTGTTGGTGCGTCCCGCCCTGCCCTGTTTATCTACTTACAAACTCTCAACTTTACGCTGGCTGCTAATTGTAGCGTGCTAGCGCACCTTAACAGCCTTAGCGCGCTAGCACGTGTACTCCCTCTCAGTCGTTGCCCAGAGCCTTGACTTGAGCATTGTACAAGTGCTTGAGGCTGCTTGGGGCCTACCTCATTGCCACAACTCATATATAAGGCAAGGCTTGGAAGCAAGCTACCAGCGCCTATCGGCGAGAACTAGGCTTNGCTAGTGGAAGGTAAGGCCACTAAGAAGTTACTCAAATGAGCAAATTGGGTCTTGATCCCACATTGGTAGCAAATTTTAAAAGTATTTCTACTAAATAAAAAGAATTGTAGTTGGCTTGCCATTGTGGTTTTTTGTAAAGAAAAAATTTTCTATACACATTATTGGCGGTCTTGACCTATCTCGACCCAATAGACCCGTCTAAGACCCGTTGAGTAAATGAGATGGGAATGGGATCATGAATTCGGAAACGGGACAGGAACGAAAATTAAATAATTAGTCTCGTACCCTTCCCGTTGCCATCCCTAATAGTATTTGTTATTGTTGACAGCTTAAAACTTGGGGTTAAAAAAAAAAAAAACAGGATCACATCTTAAAAAAAATACTATTATTTAATAGTTTTCAAAACAATAATTTTGTTTTTACTATGAGAACCGATCGGTGTACAGCTTTATTTGTACATTGTTATTTTTACATTGATTGTGGAGCCCATATGGTGAGGAATCAAGGACTAATTTTTGGTGAGAATGGTCTACAAGATGAGTAGAACATCCTTACCAAAAATCATATCATTCTAAAATTACTAGCCCCATCAAAAATTGATGGGAAGTTGACTAAAAATTAACGGTGAACAATGAACGATGTGAAAAAAAAGTCAATTTTTAATAGGGCTAACAGTTTTAGAATGATTTAATTTTTAGTGAGGATGATCTACAAGGTGAAGAGAACATTAAAAAAAAATATCAGCCCTTAGATCAACTTTATGTGGGCCCCACATGCCAATGTACATATAGAATGTACAAATAAAGCTGTATGCGGATCCGTTCTCCTATATATATATATAGAGGGGGAGGTTATTGCACCCCCTCTTAGAACGCCCCCTCCTGTGGGGTCCACATTGATGCATCCAATGGCTGATTTTTTTATGGGATGTTCTTCTAAATGTATATATCATCATATTAAAAAATTAGTCCGTTCTAAGACTTCTAACCCGTTCAAATTAACCTATGAAAATTAGTAACTATTTGGTAACTATTTGAGGGGTCAAATAGTTATCAATTTTTAAGAAGTAATTTGAAGGGGTTAAAAGTTTTAGAACATACTGATTTTTTAATATGATGATATACATATTGGGAAGAACATCCCATAAAAAATTAGCCCTTAGATGCATCGAATGTGGGCCCCACAAGAGAGGGCGTTATAAGGGGCATTCTAAGAGGGGGTGCAATAACCTCCCTCATATATATATATATATATATATATTTCATTTAGACTCATCAGTAGGACTTTGAGGTTAAAGCTGGAGATCTAGCTAGTTATATAATAAACATCAACAACCTGATTGTAAGCTAATAACGAGTGCATAATCTGATCACTAGCTAGCTAGCTAGTCAACAATATATTAATGAAATCTCAGTACTACTTATTCCCACTACATGCATACAAGCAGCTTCCAGATATAGTAGAGAAGTAGACTCATGAATAGATCTTGAGAATATATAAAAAAAATTAACCTAACACTACAAAGTGATGAATCAATCAAAATATGTCTCTTAAAATTGAAAATAATTAAGTTGAAACAAAGAGAGAATCTGGTGATTATTGCTTTTATGTATGTTTTTCTTTAATTTCCATAATCATTCAAACTTTAATTAACAAATCTAATAAACATTATTGCAACTTAAAGGTGGAGCGGATCTACGTAGCTTTTGCTAAAAATTGTTCTTTGGGTGGTAAACATCAAATATTATAATCTAACAAAAAAATATTAAGTTACTAGACATCAAATATATATGAAAATTAAAGCGTCTCAGAAGAAAGCAAAAGATATAATAATTAATTAACAGACTTTAATCATACATTACTTTTGTACAGTGATATATGATTAAGGTCAACTGATCTAGGGAATTTTTGGATCCAAAAATTATGGTCATTTTAAAATTTGCAAGATGATTTAAAATTAACGATCATTCAGCTAAATAACTAAGAGCGCGGAACAAGAATGAGAGCGATTAGCTTTGGAGAGCTTTTAGAGCGAAAGTGCAACAAAATGATTCAAGAGTACCGAGAGCAAAGTTCCAAAGTGAGAGCGTCATCACCTATAGCTCTTCATAACAATTCTAATTATCAAGTAATTGAGCCATTTGTTTTACCATAATTACAATATATCAGTTGACAATTTAGTTAAGATTCTTATAATGAACTGATTTCCAGTGAGGATAATATACACGACAAAGCCACAATAAATTTACTATATCAATAAGAGCTAATGTGGCATGGTGTTCGACGGAACCAATAACCGACTTAATTTCAAATAATGGAAGCTCTTTCGACCATCTAGCGAGGGTTAGTGATATAATTGCCAATGGTCAATGGTCTATTCCTTCGACTATAACTCACAATTTCAAATTGGCTAATATCAACACATCTATTATCCCACTTCCTTTGTTGAGAGGACATTAGAATGTGGAAACCAAGTTTGACTGGCTGCTACTCAGTCGTTAATGGAGTAGAGATTCATCGAGAGAAATTCCTTAAGATTCATTGGTCAAAATGGATTTGGAGGAAATGTATCCATCCCAGCAGAAGTACTAACATATGGAAAATACTTTCAGGGTGTTGTGCTACCAACAAGAGACTCCAAGACAGAGGTATTAACATTGCCTCTAGATGTTCTCTATGCTTAAAAAACATCGAAGACGACACTCACTTGTTTTGGATTTGCCCATTTGCTACCAATATTTGGTCTTGGATTCATGAGTTGTTTAGATTCCAATGGAATCTCCATGTTCAAAATTTTGAAACAGTTACTGCTCATGCTACAACTAGGAGTGCTGCCATTCGCGACCTTTGGGCTGCTGCTATTACTAATGTCCTAACTGAAATTTGGCACCACCAAAATAGTTGCATCTTCAACAATATTCCAGCTTCTTCTCGTCGGGTTAAAAGTAAGATATTAGCAAATTTCTTTGAATGCTCTATTCTAATGAAAAGCACTATGCATAACAGGGTAGAGGACCTCATGATTTTCAAAAACCTTCAAATCAATCCTACCAGCTAAACCCACTAGGCTAACAATGCTTTTGGAGTCTTCCTGACCTTGATCAGTTGAAAATTGGGTGTGATGGATGTTCAAGAGGTAACCCAGGTCTAAGTGGTGCAGGGGTGATTCTTCGTGATCACACATGTAATATTATTGGCGCGATGTCGGCGGGACTTGGGATCTGTACCAACTTTGTGGCTGAGCTCTTAGCCATTATCTTGGATTTGGAGTGCGCCTCAGATCGAGGATGGTCAAAAATATGGGTAACTTTCGATTCTCAAACTGCTATCAAATGCTTCCGTGGTTCATTAACTCTAGATGGCACAATATCAGAAAAAATTTGACTATCAAATTCTCATCGATTTTTATGGAAACAAACTTTGCTGCAGATACCATGTCCAAGCGTGGAGCTAATCTTCCCCTTAGAACGAAGGAAACCTTTGATCATCGGCCAAGTTTTCTAGCTGTCGAAAATCTAAACACTTATTATTTTAGATTTTCATAACCTTTACAACAAATGATTGTGGCGGCTTGGGGTGCCAGCCTGGTTGGAATGCCTCGCCCGCATAGCGTTGTGTAGGGTTTTGCTTTTGTTCTTCTACTTTGTTCGGAGCTTGTCTCTATTTTTATATATTTTTTCTCTGATTAATATATTCTTGCTTACCTAGCAAAAAAAAAAAAGAACTAATGCAGGATGAGGTACATGACAGGTCTCGAGTTCGAGTCCTGTTTAGTGTGTTATTATTTGAGGCATAGTGATGGACTAATTCTTACTGGCCACTTTCATAGGAGAAGTGTCTTTTGGGTAGATCATTCCCTATAATTTTTTGACAAATGTACGATGGGGGATTGCACATGTCCCTAAATCTAAGCGGGTTGGAACCAAGGACCTGGTTGAAAATCTATATAATAAAACAAAGCATTCGTAAGACAAAGAACGATATAGATTTATCATCAAACAAATCTGAACCGTGCATTTTTTAATACACACATATAACTTCTAATCAATGATATATTTGATAAATAAAAAGTATGTAAATGGCATAGGATTAGTATGAGTCTGTAAATAAAAATAAAGTAGTATATACACGTGAAATAAGAAGAAGGTGTACATGTGGAGGGGAAAGAAATTTGTTAAACTCTAAATTTTTAAAAAAAATTATGTCATAAATTTTATTATCAACAAATTGATTTTTGACAAAAGTTATATA